>RXID01014328.1:335133-639977 GCA_005019695.1 Trichopus zeylanicus subsp. travancoricus
TTAAAATTACTAGTTTAATATTTGTGCATTTAAAAATAGACTCCTTGAATATTTTTATTTATAGATAAGTCCAAATTTTATTTATTTTAAAACTAAATTTTACGAATAAATCATTGAAGGTTTGAAAACTTAAAATTTAAAATTACAAGTTTCGTGTTGTACATTTACAAATAGACCCCTTGAATATTTTTATTTATAAATAAGTCTAGATTTTTTATCATATTTTAAATAAAATTTTACAAAAAATACATTGAAGGTTTTCAAACTTAAAATTTAAAATTACAAGTTTAATATTTGTACATTTAAAAATAAACCCCTTGAATATTTTTATTTATAAATAAGTCGAAATTTAATTTATTTTAAAACTAAATTTTACGAATAAGTCATTGAAGGTTTGAAAACTTAAAATTTAAAATTACAACTTTCATGTTGTACATTTACAAATAAACCCCTTAAATATTTTTATTTATAAATAAGTCTAAATTTTTTATCATGTTTTAAATAAAATTTTACAAAAAAGACATTGAAGATTTTAAAACTTAAAATTTAAAATTACAAATTTACTATTTATATATTTAAAAATAAATCTATGGAATATTTTTATTTATAAATAAATCCAAATTTTATTTATTTTAAAACTAAATTTTACAAATAGACCCCTTGTGGGCCGTGCTCGCACCCTCGCCGGTCGGCATCCGCACCCGCGCTCGCCACCCTCGCCGCCCTCGCTCGCGACTCATTTTTAAATAGTTGGACTTTTTTATAAATAAAAATATTTCAAGGGTTTGTTTATAAATGGTTTAGAAGAAAGAATGAAAGTGAGAAAAATATGTTTTTAGAGATTTAATTGTAAAAATCACGAGGGTAAACTCGAAATTTTTGAAGAAAATTTTGATTAAATAACAATTAGAACAGTGTAGATAAATATTTTAAAAAAAAGAGTGGTATAGATAATTACAAAAATTACAGAAAATTTTTCATAATTACCAGAAATTTAGTAGCTGTAGGTAATTAGCCCAAAAATAAATCTCAATTAATAAATTATAAGTCATTCACAAATATACAACTACAATAATTTACAAATCATAATATTTTAAAATAAACCAATCATAAGATTTTAAAAATTTAACCAAATATAATCTCATTATGAATTGGGATTCAATATTATTTCACAGAGTTTGATTTCGATCCTTTTCGAAATCCTATAAAAAAAAATCGAAGACCTGCACATAAAAGGAGAGATAGATCGGCAACCGGAGAAAGAGCGAAAACAAGGAAAGGTCGACTACGAATCGATCACGGGGAAGTAAGAGTAAAACACAATAAGGTGAACTCTTATCTGATTGTCGTTTTGTTCTCTTCCATTTCTCCCTTGCTTCCTGTTCCTGCCCACGTAGCCGCGCTTCTACCTCTCTCCACTCCTCTGCTTCCGGCCGCCTCCTCACCACCCTATGCAGCCCTGAGCAGCCTCCTCGCGTCGGTGAAGCCATCTTCACCACGCACCACCGCCTCTGCTTGACACGCCTCACCATGGCCCTGCCTCCTACACCACAGCCATCCGCCTGATGCTCCTGGACCGAGCTACACTCGCGCCTCCAACCCGCACTGGCCCCAGCCTGCTCGACCCGTGCCTCCAGCCCTTGCTGGCCTATGCTATACTCTCCCCTCCGGCCTCATTCCGAGCTGTCCTCGCCGCCCTCCATGGCTACCCACCGCTGGTCAGAGCCTGATCTGGCCATATGTCACTGGATCGAGCTCGGGCTCGGGCTCGAGGAAGAAGGAGATGCCACAACTCCGAACAAGGAGGATGGAGTTCTCCACGGTCTGGAAGAAAAAAAAGCTTAAAACCAAAAAGAAGTCTTAGTGAGGAAGAAGGGATGAAGAAGGGGTGATGAGATTCGGTGAGGATCACAAATGCGGAAGAAGAAGAGAAGATTAAAAGAGAGAAGAAAGATGCAGAAAAAACGTAAACGAGAAGGAAAAATAGGGAATATATAAAAAAAAATAAAAAATGAAAAAGTTGTGGCCAGCAAGAAGGGTGTTAAAAAGAAAAAAATACAAAAAGGAGGGGCAGCCCTCGTGGGATGGGCGACGGAGGGGTTGGATCGGTAGAAAAGGAGATAAAATTGTTGTACCGTGGGAAAAAAAATGGAAAAATAAAAAATATATATATTTACCTATAATTTCAAGAATTATTTTATTTATTAATTTAATTTTTTTTTGCGATTTCAGTATTTATATATTTGTTATAATTCATTGTTTACAACCCCATATTGTTATTTAATTAAATTTTTTTTCAAAATATCATTTTTACTCTTTATAATTTTACAATTAAATTCTTTAAAAATATTAATTTCTCACTCTATGTTCTTTTCCTTAAATGTTTACAAATAAATCTTAATTAAATTTTAAATTATAATTTACATATTTATATATTTATAAATATACCCTTCAAACATATTTATTCATAGAAAAATCTAAATGTTAATATTTTTTTAAATAAAAATTTACAAAGAGGACCATACATGTTTAAAATTGCTTATAAATAAATAGTCCATAAAATTTTAAATTATACGTTTAATATTTTCATATTTATAGATAAACCCCTCAAATTTTTTTATTTATAAATAAGTCCAAATTTCATCTTCTATTAATAAAAATTTTACAACATTGAAGGTCCTAAAATTTAAAATATTAAATTATAAGTTTAATATTTGTATATTCATAAATAGACCTTTCAAATATCTTTATTTATAAATAAGTCCAAATTTTATCTTTTTTCTAATAAAATTTCATAATATTGAAGGTTTCAAAAATTAAAATTTTAAATTACAAGTTTAATATTTGTACATTTATAGATAGAACCCCTGCATATTTTTATTTATAAATAAGTACAAATTTAATTATTTTTTAAAAAAAATTTTACAAAAAGGACATTGAAGGTTATAAAACTTAAAATTTTAAATTGTAAATTCAATATTTCTAAATTTACAAACAGACCCCTTGAATATTTGTATTTATAAATAAGTAAAAATTTTATTATTTTCAAAATAACTTTTACAAAAAAAATTAAAGGTTTTAAAACTCAAAATTTTAAATTACAAGTTTAATATTTATACATTTACAAATAGATCCCCTGAATATTTTTATTTATAAATAAGTCCAAATTTTATTAATTTTTTAAAAAAATTTATAAAAAGGACATCGAAGGTTATAAAACTTAAAATTTTAAATTATAAGTTCAATATTTGTACATTTACAAACAAACCCCTTGAATATTTTTATTTATAAATAAGTCCAAATTTTATTATTTTCTAAATAAAATTTTACAAAAAAAATTAAAGGTTTTAAAACTCAAAATTTTAAATTACAAGTTTAATATTTTTATATTTTCAAATAGACCCCTTCAATATTTTATTTATAAATAAGTCCAAATTTTACTATTTTTAAATAAAATTTTACGAAAAAGATATTAAAGGTCTTAAAATTTAAAATTTTAGATTATAAGTTTAATATTTATATATTTACAAATAGACCACTTGAATATTTTTATTTATAATTGAAACTTATTTATAGATAAAAAAATTCAAGAGGTCTATTGATAAATGTATAAATATTAAACATATAATTTAAAATTCTAAGCTTTAAAAACTTTAATATCCTTTTTATAAATTTTATTTTAAAAATGATAAAATTTGAACTTATTTATAAATAAAAATATTCAAGGGATCTATTTATAAATGTACAAATATTTAACTTGTAATTTGAAATTTTAAGTTTTAAAATCTTTAATGTCTATTTTGTAAAATTTTATTTTAAGAATGACAAAATTTAGAGTTATTTATAAATAAAAATATTCAAGCGGTCTATTTACAAATGTATAAATATTAAACTTAAAATTTTAAATTTTAAATTAAAAAACCTCCAATGTATTTTTTGTAAAATGATGAAATTTAGGCTTATTTATAAATAAATTATTTGAGAGATCTATTTGTAAACGTACAAATATTAAACTTGTAATTTGAAATTTTAACTTTTAAAACCTTCAATATTGTGAAGTTTTATTAAAAAAAAATAAATTTTGGACTTATTTATAAATAAACATATTTGAGAGGCCTATTTATAAATATATAAATATTAAACTTGTAATTTAAAATTTTAGGTTTTGAAACCTTCAATATTGTAAAATTTTTATTAAGAAAAGATGAAATTTGGACTTATTTATGAATAAAAATATTTAAAAGGTCTATTTGTAAATGTATGAATATTAAACTTGTAATTTAAATTTTTATGGAGGGTTTATTGGTAAAAAATTTTAAACATTGAAGATCCTTTTTGTAAATTTTTTTTGAAAAATATTAATATTTAGACTTAGATATAAATAAAATTATTTGAGGCATTTATTTATAAATATAAACATGTAAATAATAATTAAAAATTTAATTGAGGGTTTATTTGTAAATATTGGAAGAAAGAGTAGATGGTGAATTAAAAATTTTAAAGTGTTTAGTTGTAAAATTATAGAGGATAGAAGTAAAATTTTTGAAAATTTTTTTAATTAAATAACAATCAAGGGGTTATAGGTAATAAATTTAAAAAAGAAGGGGTTGTAGGTTAATACTGAAGTCACAAAAAAATTTTAATAAATAAAGTAAATTTTGGTTGGTTGTAGGTAAATACCCAAAAAAAAAAAAAAACAAGTGAGTGGAGAATGACTGCTAATTAACAAAAATAGAGGTTGTCTCAAAAAAAAAAAGCCCAATCGAGTTCTCTATCTCGATTCTTGCACCATTACTTTCATTGCCATATGTGAGTTTGGTGTGTTAAGGGAATTTCATCAACATCTTTATGGTCACTTGTGACCTCTCTTAAACGACAATGAAGATGATGAACTTTTAATATTGCTGCGGTTACCCGTCGTCCCTCAAAAACAATAATGAAGACAACAAACCCATGACTTCATTATGGTCACCTGCAACTTCTCAAAGATGATGATGAAGACGGTAAACTTTTGACATCACTACGGTTACTCGTGCCTCCTCAAAGACAGCGATGAAAACAACAAACTCATGATCCAGCTATAGCTATCCAAAGTCCCTCAAAGATAGCGAATTCTCATCACACCAAGCTAGTCTTCGGGCTTATATCCAAGTTAGCTTTTAAGTTCGTATTTCTGTCAGCCTTCAAGCTCGTATCTAACCAACCTTTGGGCTAACACTTAGTCAATGTTCAGGCTCACACCCAACTAGCCCTCGGGCTTACACCTCAACTAGCATTCAGACTTGTACTCAACTAGCTTTCAGTCTCACATCTAACTAGCCTTCGAGTTCACATCACAACCAGCTTCCGGGCTTGTACCTCAGTTAACTTTTGAACTCACACTTAACCAGCCTTTGGGCTTGCATCCTAGCTAGCTTTCGGGCTTACACCTAATCAGTTTTCAAGTTTGTACTCGGTCAGCCTTGAGTCTTGCATATAAGATAGCCTTCAAGCTTGTACCTCAACTAGCCTTTGGGCTCACATTCAAGTCAGCCTTTGGGCTCATACTTACCCAGTCTTTGAGCTCACATCTTAGCCAGCCTTCGGGCTCACATCCAAACCAGTTTTCGGGCTCACACTCAACCAGTCTTTAAGCTCACATCCAAGTCAGCATTCATGCTCACACTTAATCAACCTTTGGGCTCACACTCAGCTAGCTTTGGGGCTCGCATCTTAGGCAACCTTCAGGCTCGCATTAAGCCATCCTTTGAGCTCAGCCTGTCTTCAAGCTTGCACCTCAGCCAGCCTTTGGGCTCACATACAAGTCAGTCTTCAGGCTTGCATTCATCTAACCTTCTGGCTCATATTTAAGCCAGCATTCGGGCTCGCACCTTAGCCATCTTTCAAATTCACACTTAGTCAGCCTTCAAACTCGCACCTCAACTAGCCTTCGGACTTACATCTAAGTCAGTCTTCAGTCTCGCATCCAAACCAACCTTCAATCTCGCACTCAACTAGTCTTGGGGCTCACATCCAAGCAAGTCTTTGGACTTGCATCTTAGTTAGCTTTCAAGCTCATATCTTAGCTAGCCTTCGGGCGTGCACCTATCCAGTCTTTAAACTCGCATCCAAGCCAACCTTCGAGCTCACACTTAATCAACCCTCAGCCTCGCACTCAACAAGCCTTCGGGCTCACATCTTAGCCAGCTTTCAGGCTCACATTCAAGTCAGCCTTCGAACTTGCATCTTAGTCAATTTTTGAGCTTGCATCTCAGCTAGCCTTCGGCGTCACACCTAACTAGTTTTGGTCTCGCACCTCAACTAGCCTTTAGGCTCTCATCTTAGCTAACATTCGGGTTTGCATGCAAGCCAATTTTTAGACTCGTATCCAGTTAGTCATTGGGCTTACATTTGTAAGCCAACTTTCAAGCTCACGAGCTAAGTTAGCCTCAAGTTCACCCATTTAAAGCTGGGCTACAAGTCTACCTAAAATTATTATAAAAAGACAATAACCCTCAAATTAAATTAATTAATATGAAATAACTCAGTCACGACAATTGGGCAAAGGCCAAATTGCTTCAAATGAACTTAAAACAAATGGAATAAAATCCAATTTGAGTTAACCTAGGACTTAGACTTAACCCTAATCAGACTTGAGATGGGTTGAACTAGGCTCAAATCAAATCATATTTGGATTAAATTAAGTCCAAACTAAAAGGGCAAACTCAAACTCAAAGCAGAATTAAGCCAGGCTGAGTCTAAATTTAAACCAAGTTGAACTAAATTAACTTGAACTTGAACCAACGTCCAACAGACCTAGACTTGATAAAGGTCTAACATAAGATCAAACTTGACTCAAGCTAAATAAAATTAACTTGAATCCAAACCATATTTGTCCTGATGGAACTAAATAGTGTCAAACCGAGTCTCACTACATGTGCTGAACCTTCAGCAATACTCCAAAGTTATAAACAAAGTGTGATGTTACTATCTTAATTTAAACAAAAATTAGTTTGAATAGAACTAAATAAGGTCAAACTGAGTCTCATTGGGTGTGCTACAAAAGCCTTTAATAATACTTTAAAACTATATCCAACTCCATAAGCCGTTGTTGACGCTACTAAATCAATGAAGTTAATCACCAATATGTTAAAAGTTGTTGGCCACACTTTAAAGTTATACCTAATCTCTTAAGCCATTGATGATGCTACTAAATCAAAAAGAAAGTGAATTACCAATATGTTCAAAATTTTTGGTAACACTTCGAAGCTAGTTAACCTCAGAAGCTATTAATGATGCATATTCCAAGCTAAGCCAACCTGAAAGTATTGGCAATGCTTTAATTCAAATCGAATAAAGGTATATTCGAACTTACTTAGTTAGTTAATCACAATGTCTTATTCAATTGAAATCAACCAACAATATGCTTAAAGTAGTTGGCCATACTTTAAGTCAGTTAACTAAATAAGAAGTTGACGATCGGCCCTTTAAGCTACTCACCCCAAAAGCAGTTGATGATGTACCTTTCAAGATAGTCAACCCCACAAGCAGTTGATGATATACCTTACAAGTTAGTCAACCGCAGAAGTACTTGTGATTCAAAGTCGCTCCTCGAGGTCTTCGTTGTCCTGGATGGTCAACTTTGATCCGATAATGACAATCTTGCCACAAGGTATAAATACCTGGGAATCTCTCATGAAACATAATGTAATAACACATTATATCAATAATTTAAAAGCACCTAATAGTCAGTGATAATAGGATAGAACATATAAAATATAAAATAGATACATTGACAGTCTTTTTCATACAACATATAAAAAATAAATAGCCATACAGTTGGCTTTTTTTCATACAATATATAAAAAATAAATAGGCACATAGTAGTCTTTTTCATACAATGTATAAAAAAAAAATAGACTCAATTGATTTTTTTCATACAACAACATATAAGCATACAACAGCCATTTACATAAAATATAAAAATAGCCCTACAAATAATATACAATATATAGACACACAGTCAGCCTCTAAAGAAAGAGTACAACACATGCATATAGAACCATAACATATATAACATAATATATATAGTCATAGTATATAAAAAGTCACAATATAGTCTAGTTAATAATTAAGCTTCAACATTAGCATAGATAAAGTCACACAATTCAAACCATAGTCATAGTAAAATACCACATCACAGTTGTTAGCCAAGAAATTCTTCTAGTGATTCAACCCTAGTGTCATTGTTCATGTCTTCCATGAAAGGCATGCCATTGGCATCATCATCATACAAGTGCCTATAAGTATTCTTCAAGAACAACGTGCTAAAACGTCATTCTTTGAATCAATTCAATATGACGTACAAATTTTTCTTTTATGAATCCCTCGAAGTTGACTTAATAGTGCACACAACCTCGCGTATGTCCTCTATCAACTCAGCAACCAATTCATCGTTTAACATATTCCCCTTTTTTTTCGTGTCTTGGAGCTATCATGAAAATTAGTTGCTTGTTCATTATCTTTTGAGTCGACCGTGACATTGTATCTTACCTGAGTTGCGTATGTGCTTTGACTAGAACCATTAGGAGCATCAAAATCACCCTCCCTGGTCATTTGTTGCTCCTTCACCTCTACATTTCTATCCAGCGCCCCTCAAAAATTATTATAGCATGATCTCATCATACTACTAGTAGCGAAATTCGGTCCACAAATAAGGAGCAACTCATCATACAACGAAATTGGCTTGTTCAGGAATTACATAGATTTTGTGACCTTCTTCATAATTTATTTTGGTTAAATACGCAAACATGTAATATTTTAAAGATGGAAAATTGATCTTGTATAACAATGTTTTATTTTATCTTATCGTTTTGTTGTTGAGATACACTTGCCCAGTAATAATGATTATCTTCTCGATGTCATTCTAGCCCATCTCGTTATAGTCCCTTAATTTAATGATTGTCACTGCGTACTTTTTCAAGATCTTATAATGACCATCGACAATGTCAGTAATAAAACAACTATTAAATTGGGCATTAATAGTAGCAACAACTGCCACAAATATAGGTCACTTGAAACCCTTCTCCTCAATGATTTATGAAACCCTTCTCCACGAATAAATGGGATTTCCTCTTTGATCAAATCTTATGAGATTTATGTATCCGCAATGATTTCGCTCTAGGTTTCTTCTACATTCTTTTGTGTCTCAATAATAGCCAGACCCAAATTCTGACTCACTGAGTCAATCATCAACTGGAAGTTAATATCTTCATATTCGAAAAACTCTATCCTTTACAAAAAATAAAAATAAATATTTTAGCAAAGAAAGACATATAGAGTTATAATAAACGATAATGCCAGTGACAGTCAACAAACGAGTATCAAATAACTCATCATAGAAAGTTCAGGGTATAGATACTATAAAAAAATACTTGTTCACATAAGTAAAAAGCCTAGTAATTATTGTAATTATCCCACATCTCATTGGCTAATTGATCTCTCAATTGTGCTCACTTTTGGTTCTTTCCACATTACTCTCTAAGGGTGGAATATGTATACAATTGTTCCTCTTCTTCTTCATCCATACTATCTTTGTCTTCATTTAATGTTGATTATATGGGTTTCTTGTTCAGTAATTCATTAGAAGGATTAACTATGAGGATGTAGTTGTGTAAGACACAATATGTCAAAACCACATCAACCTAAGTGCTGAATGGCAAGAATGGAGCCTTTGCTAATATACTGAATCATTTCTTCAATAACCCAAAAGCTTGTTCAATTTTC
This sequence comes from Trichopus zeylanicus subsp. travancoricus, assembly GCA_005019695.1. Taxonomy (NCBI): domain Eukaryota; kingdom Viridiplantae; phylum Streptophyta; class Magnoliopsida; order Dioscoreales; family Dioscoreaceae; genus Trichopus; species Trichopus zeylanicus. The sequence goes on from RXID01014328.1 coordinate 344,899, forward strand.
CAAAAACTTGTTCAATTTTGGACCTCAATGATGCATATCGATAATTAAATAACTCCTTTGTATTTTGTGGTATCCATCTGACATGTTCTTTCATATGGTACCTAACATCTCTATATAGTGTTATAAAATTGGCCATTGTCATATAGTCATCATCGATAAGATAATATTTTCCTGAAACCAATATAACATGATCAAAATAAAATCCAACCAAAGCCCGAAATATTTATAACTTACAAATCTTACCTTCTATTTGTCTTAGTCCACTGGGTGCAGATCGAGTAACAGCATCTTTCATAACAACGAAATCATTCATTGATCCCTCCAAGCTGGCCAAAACATAAAGAAACCTAAATTTGACATCAATTGTTGCTAGCACATTTTGTGTGATATTCTTACGCCTTCAAAAATATGCAACCATGTCAAATGAAAATTTGCTGAAATATATATTCCATTAATTAAATCAATACAATCCGACATAATATAAATAACAAGAATTAAAAACATATATTTCATTTGTGACAAAAATAAATCATTGTCAATAATATTCTTAAATCACGAATAATAATTAGGATTATTCAGAATGACTGTATTGGTCGATGAGACTGTCTGAAATATGAATTTATTTTGAATTTCATATATAGCTTGCAAGCATATATTAAAATATCAACTAATTATCTCACCCGAATGTAAGAACACTATCTTCATTCTCCTTTTTTTGAATAAAAATTAATATAATATAAAAATATTGCAAGTTATTTTTCAACAATTATATATCATATGTCGTACAAAAGATTGTGATCCCATAGTATATTGGTTAAATTTAAAAATATCAAAAGATCCATTCTCAAATATTCTCAATAATTACTTCTATTGCCGCATAGTATATGTTCAAATATATTGAGTTTTGGGTATCTCAAACACGGATTAAAATTTGAGTTAAAGTAGAAATCCAAAGTTGAATTCAGACTTATGATTAATTTGTAATATTAGAAGTTATAATTAGAGTAAAACTCAGACTCAATAAGGGCTTGTAAATATTCTAGTAATACATAAGATTTAGGGGGGCAATACTGAGGTTGACATAGAGAGAAATAGGGAGAGAGGAATAGAGAGAATAGAGAGAATAGAGAAAAGAGAAAGAGAGAGAATGTCGACTCTCGTGTGTGAGTCTTTCTACTGCTTCCAGTGGTCTCTCGTGGTGGTTCCTTATGGTATTCTCTTAGAAATTCTCTCTGAAGGTGGAGGTATTATCGAAACTTGGTGAAGAAGTTTAGTTGAGTAAAAAAAAATACAATCTTTCTTGTAGACTCTTGTAAAGCCCTTTAATAGTGGATCTCTCACTCCCTCCGTGGACGTAACCTGATTTTGGGTGGACCACATATATCGTTGTGTCTTTTCTTATTATTTTCTTTTATCTTGTATTACTTCTCATTTCTTGTGTTGTTTGAGAATAAGGTGATTCGTGAATCTTTCACTGTGAATCCCAACACAAACATGCCTCTCCTAAATATCTCTCTATTGATAATCAATTCAATACTCAAATAAGCTCTTTTTCTTCTCCTTAATCATTGAATTATAATACACACAGCTACTGTAATAATAAAGCCACCAACTTAAATGTTTATTAATTTTTAATTTTTGTTATCATTAATTGGTCAAAATTACTGAATAATAATAAATTCAAGTTTAACAAACATGTTTATTCTCAAATTTATACGAAATTAAAAAAAAAAGAAGTCAAAAATGATAGTCTATCACTAAAAATTGTATCATACAAATAGCATCTTGATTCGATGTCCATTCACAAGAAAGTTTGTTATTGTATATGATTTCAAAATATCTTCTGCAATGGAGATAGATGAAACGAAAGGCCAAAAGATTCCTTAGACCATCTTCACTCTTAAATTGAGATTAAAGAATACAGGATATGCTTTATGAATCAATGAGATATGGTGCTACAGTAAAATGGCCCAGAAGCAATTACTATTAAAAAAAGAAGAGAATGGCCTGGCAAAAGACATAACACCTAGGGAAAAATAAAACCCCTTCAAGGCAAACACTTGTCTTGACAAGCAAAAGAAAGGATGATGATGGTTCCATTTTCTTACTGCAACCAAAACAAAAGAGACGTTGAACAAAATGGAAACCTCAGAAAAATACCTTATAATCACAATAATATCCAGATAGAATGCCTCTAAGAATGATGACAATAGATAAGTAACGTCAACTTAACTTTGCTACATCATTATTTACAACACTTAAACAAGTTAAAGAGAAGTAATGTCCAAATAAAGAAACTAAGGTTAAATGTTCTGAGTCACAAACCTTTAATTTGTTCAAAAGATCCTTCCAATAACTAAGGAAACCTTCATAAGGAAGAGGTCAAAATGTCTGCAAGATAAGTGTACATAGAATAGGGATAATTACTTATAAGTCCTTATAATTAATCTTAATTATCTATAACTCCCGTAATTTCCGGAATTATCCACACCTCTTCATTTTCGAAAATATTTATTCACACTCCTGATTGTTATTTAATCAAATTTTTCTCAAAAAATTCTGATTTTACCCCGTTATTTTTACAATTAAATCCTTAAAAACTTATTTTTTTTATATTTAAGGTCTCGAAATTTGGTTTTTTGCAAATAACACCCCGAAATTACTCTGATTTACAGACAAGTCCCCGAAATTAGGATTTCTGCAAATAACACCCCGAAATTATTCCGATTTACCGAAAAGTCCTCGAAATTCGACGGCGGCCAGAGTGGCGGCGAGCGGGCGGCGACGCCGGAGCCGACGGCGGGAGCGGAGGCGAAGGCCCGCGTGCCGGCACGAGGGCGCAGACGGCCTCAATGCGCGGGACGAACGCCGAGGCCGGCCCGTCGGCAGCGGGCGCGGACGGCCTCGGCCTCGACACTCGGGACGGACGCCGAGGCCGGCGCGCCGACAGCAGGCACGAACAACCTCGGCCTCGGCCTCCGTTCCCGGCACGCGGGGGCCTCCGTCCCCGGCCTCCATCCGCGCCCGTGTGCCGGGGACGAAGGCCCCCGAGTGCCAGGGACGGAGGCCCTTGCTTGCCGAGGACAGAGGCCGAGGCCGAGGCCGTCCGCGCCCGCTGCCGACACGCCAGCCTCGGCGTCCGTCTCGCGTGCCGAGGCCGGCCGCGCCCTCGTGCCGACGCGCCGACCTCGGCCTCCGTCCCCGGCACACGGGCGTGGACGGCCTCGGCCTTGGTCGTCCGTGCCCTCGTGCCAGCTCGCCGGCCTCCGCCTCCGCTCCCGCCGCCGGCTCCGGCGTCGCCGCCCGCTCGCCGTCACTCCGGCCGCCGTCGAATTTCGGAGACTTCTCTATAAATCGGAATAATTTCGGAGTGTTATTTGTAAAAATCCGAATTTCGGGGACTTGTTTGTAAATCGGAGTAATTTCGGGATATTATTTACAAAAAATCAAATTTTGGGGCCTTAAATATAAAAAAATAAATTTTTAAGGATTTAATTGTAAAAATAACATGGGTAAAATCAGAAATTTTTTAGAAAAATTTTGATTAAATAACAATAAGAAGGGTGTGGATAAATATTTTTAAAAATAAGGAGGTGTAGGTAATTTCGAAAATTACGAGAGATTGTAGATAATTAAGACTAATTATTCTGCAATGCAGAAAACAACCCGTGAGTAACTTTTAGCAGGAGTAGCGTAATGCTGCAGGAAATATAGTACAGTCCGGAAGTGTCATGCATGAAATGGACTTTGTTCAATCTGCATCTCTACTCAAATAAAAAAAACAAAAGGCAGTTGTAAAACATCTTCTCGCCTTAGCGTGATAAGCTCCAATATTTCAAACAAACCAACCATCCAAGTTGCCTAACCATTAAAGAGGATAGATCTTTTTGGCACGCACAGACCATCAAGTGTTGCCAATTAAAAAATATTATGGGTTAACTTTGCAACATGCGTAGCAAAAGATCAGTAATGTTATAACTTTGCAATAGTACTAGCATATAAGATGGAGTACAAAGTGATAAACAAAGAAAACCCAATTATTGAGGACAAAATTATCCATATTTTGAGAAAATCAAAACGCCCAGCCACTGGGATGTAGACAATGGAGTTACTGTAATAGAAATTTTAGCAAATACAGAATCAAATTGTATTGGCCATTCATTGGTAGTGGCATGTCACAAGCGAAAAAGCCTTAAACACATGGGGTGGATAAAACAAATCATGGAAGACTTAGAAGATGTCGCAATTATAAATATAATGGTCATTCTCTTTTTTAGCTAACTCAAATGGGGAAAAAAGACCAAAAGTTCAACCTCGTGGATGACACAACTGTCAACTTACCTCTAAAAAATTTGACAAAATTAGTGCAAAGAGATTAAGGGACCAGAACCAATCAAATTGAATGTATACGAAGTACAACTTTGCAGCCCTCTCAATATTTGAATCATTCAATACTTCCTCAGGTGGACCAATACCATCTTCTGTTGGAAAGTATCCTTCATCAGATACTGAATATAAGCCAGACAAAATCACTATTCAAGTCATCTGTGCTCAAAAATGGTTGCATTGTAGCTAACCATGACAAAAAATCTTTTTTTTTTACAAAAATGTGAATATTTAGAGGGATATTGGCACGAGGGAAATAGACAAAAACATGCACAGCTCAAAAAGTTGCATCTTTTGGAAAAAAACCAACAAGGGCTCGTTTTTTCATGATTTGATCACGTTGATCAGACACTATTTCTTCCACATTTATGTTCACCATCACTTGCAAAATGAAAAATCTACCATTAATTTCCTGGAAGAAGTTGAAACAAAATAAGAGTTCTTAAGGCTCCGATGGTGGATCGGTGCAGATCAGAGGAGCGGAAGCTAAGCATGATGTACGATGTCGTACCTCAAGCTTGACGCCGGAGCTCAAAGAGGAGGTAACAATGAGGGTGTCTGCTGCGATCTCCAATGAAGATGGAGATTTCGGCAACAGATCTGTGCAGATCAAATAGCAAAGATGGAAGATGAGAGGAGCTGAGAGAGATGGAATCTAGAGGTGCCAACCGAGAAGAGAAGATGCAATCTCTGTCCAGAAGTGCACCAATGTGACAGGGAAGAAGATTGATATAGGGAAGAGAAGATCGCCGGAAGAAGATCTAGGGAAGAGAAGATTGCAAGAAGAAGACAATGATGAAAACAAATGCTAGGGAATTGGGTGAGGAATTCTTGATTCCTCACCTAATTACGAAAGGGAGTTACTATTATTATCAATTCCAAATTTCCAATAATTCCCAAATGTGCACGAGTAAACACTGGAATAGAGAAAATTGATCACCTTATTTGAACTATTGGGAATTAGAAGTTTTGGCTTCCAGGAGTTACATGGGTTCAAAGTTACCAAACAGCCAGTAACTTCGGCCACTTCCATGATTTTTATAGCTACCAAACACTACCTCACTGAAAGAAACTCGCAAGCAATCAAGAACAATTCACTGATATGATTATAGTGAAACTGCAAGATTAGATAGATCTCCTAGCAAACTGTCTCATTGATCTCATGATGGTGAAAAAACATAAAAATTATAGAACAAACAAAAGCAAATGGAACTCTGCTAAGACTAAATCAAGAATTTACATGTGCAGTGCCACCATTTTCAGCCCAAGGCATAGCTTACGTTAGGCACATCAACATCTGACTCGAATGGGATCTCAATTCTCTCCTTAACAAGACAGCGAGGTTCGCCATCTTCCACCACTAGAATTTTCCCAGGAGGGCATTGAATTGAGACTTGCTGCTCCTCACCTGTTGGTTTCTCAAACAGCTCCTGGATCTTGAACTGGCTTCCCCTTCTGATAATAGAAGGCTTAACACCAGCCAAGCTTAGAAGGGAGATGACTCCAACAAATGTTACAACAGACCTTGCAACAAATCCAATAAAATGGCCCAGCTTGAATCCTTGTTTTCCTTTGCCATTCAGAGTACTTTTATTATCCAATTCATCTAACTTCTGAGAACCCTGTAGAGTTTCGTGCGTTGACCCATTCTGACAGAGCTTATGCTTAGGATTGATGTGTGAAGCACGGTGAAGATCATCCAGAACAAACAAGTCAGGAAGGTGGCTTGGGTAAGGAGGAAGGAGCAGGTCCTCATCATCCTGGATGGATTCGCCAGCAAATGCCAAGGCCTCATTGATAATTTCTAGGTCTTCTCCTTTGTACTCCTTGAGTTTACTGAGCAGTACCATGCGGCTGCCATTGATTTGGCTCAGGGTTGCCTCTCGCTCATAAGTTTGCTGCTGTTGCAAAGCCTAGGTAGGAAAAGACAGATCGAAAACTATTCACAAGCCAAATACAATGACATATGACACTCAAGCAGCTAAAGCAAATAAGAAAGTCAATTGGCCCAAACATGCAACACAAGAGGTGAACAAGTACAAAGCTTACTCAAATTTCAAAAAATATAGTTTAATGTTCTGAATATCTATTTAATGCGTAATAAAACTCTCAGAGCACATTCCAATAACACTGATGAATTGCACAAAGTTATAATATCCTGATCCGGATCCACCAAAATATTATCTACTTGAACTCAATGTGAATCTAACAGATTTCGAAATGCAAATCCAATCAGAGAATATTTGTTTCACTTCCAACCCCGAACTTAAGCCATGTTAGCCTTTTGTAAATCCTTTTATTGGCACTCCCTTGCAATCATTTCTTAGTTAATCTTTCAACACTAGGGGAAAAAAGTAGACTGCAGAATGTTAGATTTTTTAAAAATGAGACCTAACGTCTCAATGGTGCATGTCCTGGAAAGAGTAAACCATCTTGCCTTTCAGCACCCAAGAAAAATGAACAAGGAGAATTCAAGATTGCAAGTTTTCAGAAGAGAAGGAAGAAAATCTGGTATGGTACATATATTATCTATAATACAGAACGAAAGATTTGTGTGAATGAAAGACTTTATAGAATGGCTTCTACGCACCCTAACGTGCATGTAGAAGTTAACTACATAAGACCTACATAATGCTTCATAGCATACAAAACTCATAGATCAATCCGTACATTGCATAACCTGTTGGAAAACCCTAAGTATCACGAACAGGAAAAAAAAATCCTAGAGACTTTGGGACAAATCCTTAGACATAGCATGCAGTTCTTTGAAAAAATTATTTCATGTCCTAGTGGCAAAGATCCAATAAGACTAATAGATGTTGTTCAACAGAGTGCTTCTCCATTTCACATCAAGTCGTGAATCGAAAAGCTGCAAAATTTCCAAGAAGTAATTCATCAGAAACTCTCAATTCAAAAGGCCATATCCACAATGAACACACTTCATTCATAAATCCCAGATTTGCAATTAAATGATCACAACCCGAATTATAATGAATTAGGTCACAAGCACAACGTCCACAATCATTCGACACCAACATTCCAAAAACATTCCATCGAATACCCTAAGCTTTCATATCAATCCAAATCCTAGGAGCCATTAAACCCTAGACAAAAGAAAAGAAGGAATCAATATAGCAGACCTGCAAGGCGGCAAGCTGCCGCTCCAGGGACTCAAGCGCTGCACGGACTCCGGCGAGGCTCTCCGCCTCGTCGTCGTCCTCCCGCGCCCCGCCGCCTCCGTCGGTCGTGTCACCACCTATGCCGCCGGCGGAGCAGCGCTCGATGCATTCGGAAACCTTTGAGTGGAGCTCCGACGCACGCGCGAGCGCCATTCCGATCGCCTCCCCCTCCATTCCTCTCGTCCTCTGCCTCTATCTCTCTCTCTCTCTCACTCTCTCGCCCTAAAGAATCTACGGCTGGTGTTCTGAGCTATAATGCCAAGCGGTCCGGCTTTAGAAATGACAGGCACATGAGTGCGTTGGCATGGGCCGTTATGGGCGCCATTTTATAAGGCTAGTCCCAGAATAATGCAGCCCGTTATGGGCCCAATAGAGTCCTGATAATTGCCCGAGGCGTGGGGAAGAACCGGCCCTAGACTTGCAGATGAATTTTTTGACCTGGGATTAAATTTAGGAATTTTGGTGTGTGTGTATATACATATATATAATTAGAAAATTGTAATTGCACACATATCACTCAAAAAAAGGTTTTTTGCACAAATACTTATAAGGTTAACGTCAGTTTATTAAAATAACAAATTATGATAAAATATTCAAAATGTCATTTTACATAAATACTTCTCAAAATGTTTTATCGATAATTTTTCTCCCACAAATTTAATGACTTTTAAATTAATTAATTATAAATAATTTAATAAAAATTTTTGCATATGTACTTATTAAAAATTCTAGGATCAAATCAGTATTTTCACCGCTCTGGTTGGCCATTAAACAGGAGTAAAATCATGTAAATTTAGAGTTAGGATATTTATACAAGAAATTTTTTTTGAAAGGTATTGGTGCAATTACACTTTTTTGAAGAGTATAAATACAATATCAGAATTTTTGAAAGTATAAATGTAAAAATATCTAAAATTATGAGATTTTTATGTATAACTTCCCAAAAAATAGTTAGCGTACATATAAACTCCTTATTTTTCATAATTACGTAAAATTTACTATTTTAATTTTTAACATCATTTCAGGTCTATGGTTATTTTTTTAAAAGATATTTCATATATATTCCCCAATGACTATAGTCAAAAAGATAAAAATACTCAAATGTTATGATACTGCAGTATAGAGTTTATATATACACCAAAATTATTGAAAAAAATGGGGAAAAATAGCGACTGTAACAACAAAAAGTGCTTAAAATTTGCAAAATGATAAAGCTAATATTAATTAATTCAAAACTAATGACATAAATCAACAAAAAAAAATATATCTATGGTAAGATTATTAAAAAAATAAATTAAATAAGTTAACATTACATTGTAATACTGTAAATAATTGTATCGTTAAACAAACAAATTTTCGTATTAAGATATTTCATTAAACACTTGGACTGCAACTAATTAAATCCGAAAATAAAATAAAACAATCAAAATTTTATGAATCAAAACCCACAACTAATACAAGATTATACAAGATTGAATTCTAAATTTATCAACTTAAATTGGTCCCAAAATAAGACTCTTATTTATTCTCCATCAAATATAAAATTATAGAAATGAATGAAAAAATAAAGGATGAAGATTATCTCGCTCGACTTGACGCTTCAAGTGTAAGTTCCTGAAGAAATTTGAGAAAAAATAAATAGTCAAAAATTCTAAATTTTACTTTTCTTGCGTGCAAAATCGACTCTGATATGTCTTGAGTCTGTTATTATGACATATTGAATTAAAAGAAAAAAATTATATATAATTATAAAAAAGTTAAAATTCATAAGTAATTTAGCTATTTTTTGGATTATACGTAAAAATGACTCTTAAAGTTTTTTAGGATATCTCGCTGCTTATACCAAAGGTTTGATTGTTGTCGTTTTAAAAAATTTTGTTTTTTTGAATTATTTTTATAATGATCGAAATAGTAAATTTGTATTGCTGAGTAACGGAGGTGCTGATTACTTTCGATTTTGTTGTTGTTAGGGTCCTCTCTCTTCGTCTTCCTCGTCTACACTAATCTTCGAAACCCTCGCCGGAAAGTGCCTCGCCATCCGTAGCATCCTCTTTTCTTCCTCCTTCCCCTTCACGCTTCCATTCGAGGCCCTAAAGATCCGATTGCGAATGCAGGTGCAAGCATCTGGATGGTCCAGTTCATGTTTTTGATGGGGAACGAGCGATGCGAGATGGTGCCGAACACCCACGATGGAGGGCGGTGGCGGTAGGCCGAGGCTGAATAACTCCAGGTCGGCGTCGGCTCCGATGGAGAAGGAGGCGAATGTAATTTGAATTTCGGCGATAAAGAATGCAGGGAGAGGAGAAAGTTTTCGGTTCAACTTTCAATGGAGGAGATGAAGGAGGATTTCTATGCTTTATAGGGGACGAAGCTCCCTCGTCGGCAGATTTCTGGCGAAATATTTCAGCTCGATGTATCCTTCATTCTGTAGAGGGATTATATGTTTTTTTTGTTTCATTTCCTTTTAATTGCGGCTAATTTTCATGATTCCTTGGCAGAGTATCTTCCTGAGCTGTGATCATCGGAAGCATACTGTACGGTGTATGCATACAATGATTAGTTAGCGAGCAAAGTGATTATCTTTGGGAACTCATATTTTCTTCCTCTGTTCATCGATTTTAGAATTTCATTGAGATTTTTTTTTTTCAATTTAAAGATGAGAAAACAAGGGAAATCTTGAAAGGTAATTTTTTTTTTATTAATGTCTTCGCTTTTGATTGAAATTTAATTTCATGATTTTTCCTAACAGTAATTTTTCAGTGGGTTTTTTTGCAAAAAAAAAAAATGTTGGGTCTTATTTACAAATGATGAATATCATTTTTTTTTTTTAGAATTCAATGAAGTATTGGGTGTTATGGTAAATAAATATATCATGGAATTAAAAATTCAGAAAGAAACGCATTCTCCCCCGTAATTATTTATCACAATAAAAATGTTTCTTTTTCTCACAGAAATCCCCAATTTGGATACGTTTTATGCGCTCAAACGCAGATTATCACTTCAGCAAGCATTGAAAATCAGCAGATTAAACCTTGTTCTAACCAAAGCCCAAATACAAAATATTCCACCAAATTTCATCCAACTATGTACACAAAACTAGAATGTGGCCGCAACTCCTAATTTACCAACTCTGTGCACAAAAAATAAACACTTTCAATTCTTGTTTTCTCATCTAAACTGCAACATATCTCAATCTACAGAAGTTGTCAGCTCTTTTGACAGCAAATACCTAAAACTGAAATCATGAGGCACCCACTCAATGATCTTGCGAGAACTCCCTTGCTGGCATCTCCTCATGGCTGTTCTCAGAGACTCGGGGAGGTACTTTTGGATCATCTCCACCAAATCTTGTGAACTCAAGCCCTTATCCTTTGCAAAATAGTCTACAATCTTTGGCAAAACGATCTTGTGGTCGTTCCGGATACCCACTGCAGCACGAATGTAATCTTCTTTCGCAGATTCCAATTGCCGATACAATTTTTTCGGGGTATATATTCGAACCTGAAATGTTAGGAACTCGGTGAATATCATATGCACTGTAGTAGTCATTTTGAGCACTTGATTGTCTAAAACTTCACCGCAGGACCGGAGTGGCTTCCCGAACAAAGTGCGAAATGCAAGAGAGGCTCTGAGCGGGCAAGTGTGTAAGCTTGCCATTCCCATTCATCTTTAGACTTGAATTTCATCCTTGTGGAAAGTAGTGATCGAAGCCACTGAAAGTGGATATCACTTTATTAATTTTTACAGTTTGAGTGGACTTGTTTGAAATTTAAGGGAATAAGTAGATAACTAGAGACTTGAACACAGTTTAGAATCTCTGTTTTGAAGAAGGTAATGTCTTTTCTTTTTTCCCCCCTTTTAAATTATTGCAAACACTATCAAGTGGACAAGAGAAACATGTGGGCATACCTGTCTTGGACAATGCATGTGACATCGCAAAATCGATTCACGTATCATTTCTGTGCTTACAGTGCCACCGCCAATTAGATATGTGGCCTGAAATAAACAATGTAACATGAGGACAAAGGACATCTCGGAATCCTTGCATCATGCACCTGTTGAAATGAAAGTTCACCTTGGCAAGTATGGATTGTCTCTTGGTGTTGCTTTGTGGAATGCCATGTTCTAAATATGCCTGCATAGAACAACCAGAATAGATACATCTCATCCAGGATAAAGAAAGACAAGAAACATGACCAACTCATTTAAAGTGAAGAAAGAATATCACATGCATCGCCATCGCATTGTGCACATTGATCCAAAATGACAGCTTTTCCTCATTCTTCATTCTTTTTAGGTTGATGAATTCCAATTGATTGACAAGTGATCTGAGACAAAGCCATTCAACATTTGTAAAAACACATGGGCATATGTTTTGAGTGGTCTATTTGCTTATCAGCTCAAGTAATTTAGTTGTTAATGGACAATTAACATATGAACGTCGATATTTAGAACAAGATTGCACACGTGTATAGATTCACCTGATAGACCTCAACCGATGATAGCTTTATGCACATTACAAATATATAGACCAGATCTAAAGAAATAAACCACTAATTAAGGCTATTAACATAATTGGTGGTTTCATGAGATGTTTATGAAGATATTCATTTTCTGTAGATGGGAAACTAAAATTCTCAAATCAAGAAGCTCACTTGTAGTTTTGCAGCAAGTCTTGAACACCCCGCAACCTCCTACAGTCCCTACAAATTGAAGGAACTTCCACCATTGCATTGTAAGGTCCACTGAACTCCTTGAGCCCATCAACTCGGAAAGGGTTTATTAGACGTGAATCTAGTACAGATTCTCTTCGATAGCCAGGACTCCATATCTCTCCAGAATACTGGGGAGAGGGTGCACTAGCTGATGAGAGGGATGATGTAGGAGATGAAGGGCCATGGTGCAACAGAGGAGGATCAGCAAGTTTGCAGTATATTGCGGCCATGCATTGAACCATTTTTTCTGAAATTTTGTTAGGAGTCTCAGGAACATGATCAGCAACATTTGTGCCAAGATACTCAGCTAAGCTTACTATTCCTTGAGTAGCATTTTCTTCATCCTATCAAGGTCGAAAAATAACTACAATTATGACAGTTCCTCAAAATAGATGTCTCGACTAATTAGTTCAGCAGAAGCGAAGCTAATTTAGGATGTAAAGAATTTACCTCTTGAAAAGATAGAGGTTGAGAATGAAATGACTCGAGCGCTCTGGCTACATTTTCTGGCAGTGCTGACATTCTTGCTGACCGATATGAGAGTGCTGACTGGCTCCGGTAGACACCAGGACCAGCAAACTTGTCATGGCAAATTGGAGCACAAGTTTCATTAGCTGTTCTGGTTAATTTCTGTGGCATTTGCATCCGACTTGACATAGATGCTCGATCTTCTCTATTTGACAAGTCATTGGGTCCGGCTACATCTGGAAATACTTCAGTCTTGGATATCAGCGGATGCTTTGGTTTCTTGAGCATAGTTGGAGGAAGGGGTTCATGGTCGAAAGCCTTTCTGTAGAGAGAAAGGAGGTATTGCTCCAAGTGCATGACCTCTAACTCTAGTAATGCAATCTCCCTTATCAGTTGCTTAGCAGGCTGTCACCATATAATAGTAGTAAGTAACGTGCAAAATAACATAACCTCTAGTTGATATGATGGATAAAAGCACAATTTATATTAAACAAAAAAAATGCAAGAACACGTGAATCCTCTGCTCATATGTTTGTGATGGACAAACGGTAAGTGAGGATTCTACCAAAGCGATGATCATTACAAGAGCTATATGAAACCCAAATTGGTACTCAACAACCATAAAACATGAAGCCAGTGTTTTGAAAACAAAACAAAAGAAGCACACCTTGGATGTCATGCCCTCATTCGAGGAATCCATGGTCGGGGGCCGATATCCCAATGCTTTCTCTAGAGAATGGCGCTCCACTAATTGATCTTTCAGCCGTTTCTCGAGTTGCAGAATCTGCAAAAGAAAAAATCTATTATACAAGAAACTATTAACAATAAGAAGCTTAGATCTAGAGTTGAACTGCAAGTTTCTGTCATGTTTCAAATATCGACCCTAAATGCTCATAGCAACATTAGGGAATTGCCTATAAAATAGACAACATTTCTGACCAACATCATTTATCATGACAAATGGTTTTATCTGAAGCAAATTAGCACATAAGTGCTTAGTTTCATTTGGTTAAACATTTTAACGAACATGTAGCCTATAACAGAGAACTACGAATATTTCCACCATTGTATACCTCTTGCTTCAGGGAGCTCTGGACTAGGAAGTCAATTGATGGCTTCTTCGTGTCAGTATAGTCATTTCGCATGTCCTAACAACCAATACAAGTATCAGATAAATCCAGAGATCTTGCTAAATAACTTGGCTATTTTCAAGTAAATGATGGTAAGAAATAAAACTTCTTAAAATACCAAGACAACCAAAACAAAAATGAAAAAAAAAAAAATCCTAACCATAAGCAGAGCGAGAAACTCAGGTTACAGAGCACAAAACTCAGAAAAAAAAAAGTAGAAATCTAAAGCTTTACCATCTGAAAATGATGGCAGGATCTAGGTGAAGCTTCCAACTTGTATTTCTTTGCTCTATAGTCAACATCACTGCAATGACAAAGCACAAACACTCCGGACAATAAGAATGTAATGCAACAAAAAGGGTAAAAACAGCAATAAATAGTTTACCAATTTGAACGAGATCATTCACCTGGTGGATCTCAAATTAGCTGAAGAAACCACTCTATGGGAATCCATGACACCTATCGAAGTCATTTGGCTTCCCATCTCCTTCACTAGAATCCCGCCAAGGCTCTCCCCAAAACCTGCAGGAAAAGCCAACACTTCACCACCTTGCAAGAAAAATCCATAACTAAAAACACTTTTTTTTTCTGAAAAAGCTTACAGCTAGCAAGCAAAAGTGAGACATGTCCATCGAAACGGTGAGAAGGAAGTATGATACTCACACAAAGCAAGTTGGTTGCAAAACCCTACTTGTAATGGGAATCCAGCTCACTTCACTTCACTGAGAACCACCAGTCAATGCACTCCACAAAGCTCCGCAATCATTTGGGCAGTTCTCAACCATCTTCTTTGGAGTATTTATAGGCTGAGACACTCACAGCAAAGCTTCAAAAAAAAAGCACCGAAGGCAGTTGACTATGTCATCTACTATGTCATTAACTTTCTCATTCTTTTTTAGGAATATAATTAATAAATGTGACATATTTATAATTGTCATTTTCCTCTAGTCGATCTCGTTTTAGGCTTAGCTATTTTCACAGCAAACGAAGATGAATTACAAAATGAGAGTAGTCGAAATAAAAGTGATAGTCATAATTATTAAATCAATGCTTGATTTGTATTCGACAGATGATCATGTTCACCATTTTCAGAGTAAAAAGAAAAAATCAAAAGTTTTTAATTCAGCATTTAGATCAAGAAAACAAGGATTGTGAGGCGAAATGAAAACCAGCCCATAGCAAAGGACAAAAAGGGTTTTGTCCGGGGAATGCTAGGGACTTTAAAAAGAGGGAAAGAAATAATGATAAGAATGAATACAAAGCAGAAACAAAGCCTTCTTCTCAAAAGGGACGAAAGTGTGGGATAAGGGCAGGCAGCAGGGGCATGTGGGTGGCTGGCTGTGGCTCAACTGTGTTGTGGCTTAGCCCTTGTTTTGGCCCTTAACGTGATCTAAAAAGAAAACAAAGATGCCTCATGTTGTCCTCTATTAATGTGGGACTAAATGTTTGTCCTAGAATCCAATTTCTTAAAGCAAGTTGGGGCTCCTTGGACTTTTGCACCACCAATGCGCTACGAAATGGGGAACACAGACAGGGTCACTCCCACCTCATAACACACATGGTCGGAAAAAAAAAAAAAAAAGCCTTTTTGGAGACGCTTACTTGTAAGTGGAGTAGGTTGAATGAAAAAGGAAAGGGAGGGGGTGGTTTTGCATATATTCCCATGCATAACAAATATATGAAATTTCACATTTACCCTTGCAAAATGGTGCTTGCACGCACTTAGCTTCGGGGGTATATGTGCACACTTAGACCCTTAAGCTCACGTCTGACATAAAATTACCATGCATTTGATTTGATTGTAGAATATCTGAGTATCCAAGTTTATTAATCTTCTAAGAATAACCTAGAAAATCGAATAAATAAGAACAAATCATGATAAGCTGAGGATGAGTCGATTTTTTATGTATATCATCTGATAAACCATTCCTTACATAAATAACAGGCTCGAACAAGAATTAAAACAAAACAAAAATTTTTGAGCCAATTGATCGTGACAGAAGCTAATAAAATCTTCACAGGGTTATAAATGCAAATTTACCTGCATGCAAATGTCTGAAAAAAAAAGAAAACTAAAGTCTTGTCAGTGATGACTTTAATTTTCTAGCTCCACATGTTGAGAGGCAGCGTCATATCCAAAGCATGGACTATGGAGTTGACAAAGTTGACAGGATCTACACGAGCTAGAAACTTTATCTATCTATTTATCTTTCAGTAAAGTTGTATAGCCAGAAACTTTTTTCATTTTTTTAGCCGATTTTTTTTTACTGTTGAGATGTTTCCGGTGATCTGGTCTGTGTCAACCACAACCAAAGTGCAAGTATTTTGGCTGCTTTAACCACATTGGATCCCTTGGGAGCCATCATTCCGAAGCCAGTTGCTTTTTTCATACTTTCACGTGTGTTAAGCTTTATTAGTCCCTGAATGAATGATTTTGTTAGGGTTTTTATAAGTTTAATCATGAAAAGTATTTTTTAAAAACAAGTTTTAATCATCAAAAAGCATGACAAATATTTTTTTTTTTTCTAATCTTGTTGATTGACAAATGACAACTGAAGTACAACACTATTTAGACAGGACATGGCGCATTTTTTCTAAGTAAAAACAAAAAAATATTATTATTTCAGAATGAGACTTGGGAATTCCGCCCACCAACACGACCACAAATATATTTCGCGCATTGCATTATCATCCTCGATGCGTAAAGAAATTGCGAAGTCGGCGGGAATCGTGGCGACTTCTGCCAAGCCCATTTAAAGCTCTGTGCGTTTAGTGTCTTCTTTAAGTTCAAAACTTTTAATTGATTGATATAATCCCCAGGTAATTAGACTTAATTTGGAACAACGAAGCGAAATAAAATAAAGTGGATTAAAAAAGAAGAAAGAAAACATTCGAGAAAAGCGTCCGTATCCGGGTGCTTTGCCGAGCAAAAGCCCAAGTCTTTGGTCGTATCCTTTGTGCAAAATTTTGAAAGCCGACATCGGTCTGTGTACTGCCACGCGACACGCGAACTTTCCAAACCAGATTCGGACAAGGAGTCAAAATGCTCAGTGGATTAATTAAGTGCCTAATTGCGCACTTTGAGATTAATTATATCAAAACGCGACAAAAATTGCCGTGGGGTGGCTGATGAAGCAGGCGAAGTGGTGTTTCGTTTGACTTGCGCCTTCAACAACCGTCATTATTCTGAGGAAGTGACTCTAAAGTCAATTTCGCGGTAGTCGAACTGTGGAAGTGTCGGGAAGTGGGCCGTGAGACGTTCCTGGACCTTACGGGTCCTTTTGTTTCCGAATCAAGTTTAGGATTATTTTGAGCTGGCTAATCTATTATTTAAATACTAAAAATTTTATTAAATTAATATTATTTAATTAAATTAAATTATAAATAAAAAATAATTAAAAATTTTCGAGTCCTCCGCTCACGGCCTCCTTTGCCTCCGTACGTCGTACCTCACCGGAGACGACGGAGTCGATGGCGATGACAACTTCCCTTTTAAAGGAAAAGTTGAGGGTAAAATAGTTCAAAAAAAATTTAAACCACTTGCTAGTCAAATCAGTAACTAAACAAAATTTACTTGACCACATTATTTTTTTACGTTTTACCCCTTCTTTTAACCTTGAGCTTGAGCTTGATTTGGAATCAAATGGCCCTTAGGTGAACATTTTCTATCATTTGACTGTCTCATAAATGAAGTTGTGCATTCGGTTTAAAATCGAATCGAAATTTTTGATTTTAAAAATTTTAAAATTAAACTGAATATTATAAAAATCGAACTAAAATCGAAATGAAATATTCGATTCGGTTCGATTTAAATCGAAAATCGAAAATTTAAACCGATTTTATTTTTTCATTTTAAATTTAATTATATTTAAATTAAAATAAAAAAACTAAAACTAAAACCAATATTATTTATTTATATATAATATATAATTCTGTTTGATTTACAATTTTTCAAAATTAAAAATCAAAATCAAAATCGAATTTTAAATTTTTTATTTTTCAAAATCGAATCGAACCAAACACCGAATAACCTGAACCGAATCGATCATTCGGTTTCAGTTCAGTCAGTTTATTTGATTTAAACCGAATAGTGCACATGTCTATTTATGATAACGTCCAGACAATTTAATGACTTCCTAATGAAAGTAAGGATTTCAGGAAAATTTTATTCAAAAAATAACACACCCTAAATGGGAAGTCAAGGAAGTGGCCACTTACCCTACCAGAGTCACAGAATAACATGAAATTTCAGGGCTCTATGAAAAAATCCCTGAAAAAACACTTGGTATTGCAAATATTATGTGGACTTTCTACAGAAGTTAGACAATTAAAGATCGTCCAAACCATCTACAATTGAATAAGAAATCTACATAAAATAGAAAGGAAATAAATCCTCAACCTCTAGTTTTCACAAGAGGTTTCACCTTGCGTTTGTGTCCCATACTGTTTACAAGATCTTTGCGTGTACAAACCGGAAACATATTGATTCCCAGCATTTTTAGCCGCCTTAGAACGTATGGAAAGCTGAGCTGATCCCGGGATGTGAAGCGAACCACTTCGTTGAACCAAAGACACGTGAAGAGATTTGTTGACGGTGTGTGCTCCCTCACGATGATGGAGGCTTCGGCTAAAGCTGCAACAGGAAATTCAGCAATCAGATTCATCAGCTTTGTTAGGACTGTAGCTCTATCAGAAGGGAAAATGGCCCAATCCAGTCTGGTACATTTCAATTTGGATCAACTATCGAAAATGTTTGACCCCCTAATGTAATGGATGGGATTTTGAATGGAACAAATGGGAACAACTCAATGCGATCCACTAAATATTCAAGACTAATGAAGTCATTCTAAGATCAGTTAATACCAAAGAAGAAAAACATATCCACGTACCAATAGGATACATGATTTGGAATGACATATCCTATGATCCACTCCTAAATCAATTATATTCAGTCTATTTGGATCCAAAAATGCAAACCGTGCATCTAATGGATGGGGTTTGGGTTATGCTAAATCCAATCCAATACAATTGGCTTGCAGCCATGAGTTTTATTTTAATGAATGATCATAAAAAAAATTAGTTTCACCAGAAATAACAGAAATACAACAACCATACCTTTCTTTCCATTGAATTTTTTCTCATCGGGCATTCCATCCAGCCGGTACTGATTAATCTGTACTTGCACCTCTTCTGGAGTTGCTTTGTTCTTGTGAACAACAGCCTTTGCCTCATCATACAGACTACTTCGTGCTCCATGTTCAGATATGGCAAGAACAGAATTTGTTCGCCAAAGAAGTGCTTCCAGCACCCCTAGTGGATCCCTTCGGAATTGGGACTTGGAGTCAACCCAGATGGAATACCTTGCTTGTGGGAAAAGACGATGGCTTAACATCTGAGACAGTAGAAACAAACATCAATGAAGGTTGCCATCAGCACTCTTAACTTAATTAATTGGCCACAAAGTTTCATTTTTATTGTGCTCGATGCAAACCGTATGCAAAACACCAGGGCAAGGAGATAACAAGGTTTCGACTAGGAACAAAGAAAATAAAACAGTTCTTACAAATAGCGATTACTTGCAACACAATCGCTGAAAGATGAAACTGAACCAAGTCCCATAGACAATTCAAAGTAGCCAGACATGCATAATTCTATCAAGGATTTTTGCCGACTAATTCAAAGGCTTTTGGAAACTAAAACATTGACAGAGTCTAAGATTTTTGTCGAAGTATAAGCATCAACTTGAGGTTCAAGTTGTATATAAACCTTTGCAACACAATGTTCAAACATGTCTTGAAACTAGAATAGACGTTCATTCCAGTGATTTCTCTACTTAAAATGACCATGTGAAAAGAATATATCCCAAAAGGAGTTGTGTTATTCTCATCACAGAATGTTGTTACCTTTGGGATTTTCCCATTCAACCGCTGATCAGAGAAAGGAAGATCCTTCACAACCACAATTCGCCATTTTCCAATCATACGGTCATTGCCAATTGTTCTCCCTTCTGCTTCCTGAGCTGAGCGAGTTATTTCATCCCAGAATGCCACATAACAAACCTGCAATAAAGGAACTATGATTAAACCACAAGACAGATTGTTTCCAGACAACAATAAATGAAAGCAAGAATTTTTTTATATTAACCTTTTCAAGTGATGCCTCAGTCATTCCGATAGGCTGATAAAGATTGTCCCCACCACCAAAGGAACATGTAGATACAACTGCTTTGCATCTTTGCATATATTCCTTGTCATCATCAGACACCAGAAATCCTCCCTTTTCACTGTAGAAACCACAATGCACCACAGCAGTTTCATTCACCTGAAAAAAAATCATATTTGCATATAACGACTACACTAGTTATCACATAGTCATTCAGTGGAAAGAAGACAGAATTTAGCCAGTTAATAAATTAGTCCATAGCAGCAGATTATATAATGTAACAGAAAATCAGAAAGTGTACAAACAAAAAATTCAACTCAACTTCAAGTCTTGTGCATTTAAGTTTGGTACAAAAATAAGATACCTTGAAGCTGTCTTCTCTCTCGTGAAGTGTTTGTTTTCCTGTGAATAAATTAAATCTTGTAGTTTCAGAATCCTCAGCTAGCGTCGTGTCATTGACTAGAGAGGAAACAGAACCAAATTTATACATCACTTCCTTTACAGGAAATTTAGGTTCTGCTGTATCCGGGAACTCCAGATGTTGAATTTCCTCAGGCCGAAGGGTCATCAAGCAAGCTAGTAAAATAGAGAGAAGGTTGATTTCATTAGATAAAATAGAACTTGAGAACAAGACTAGACATAAAAGGAGGGAAAACTTCCACAGCAATATCAATATCCAGAATAAGAGAAAGTAGATAGAAAAATGACATGAAGCCACTTCAATGAGACAGGAACTTGTAAGATAGAATAACATCATAATAAGAAACACCACATATACGAACTTACATTGTGTAGTTAACAAGCTTTGAATATAAAAAAGTCACAGTTAACAAGCAATAGATTTTGTCTATAAAATGGATAGGATAAAGCATGATAGAACTGCTGGAACATGAATAACATTTTTGAGTCATTTAGTCACTTTCTAGTTTAATATGTTAGTGCCAATTTGGAATTGTAATAAAACAAAAAAGGCATGAAAATTGTAAAAATTCAATGAAATGATACTTTTATGCCTAAGAAGCTGACAAACCTCTATTCGAATTGTGAAGAATATAATATAGCACTTATTTAATGCTCTCACTTGATGAATCAACATAATACAAAATAGACCTAGACATAACAATCAAATGAGCATATAATTTTGCATCTTTTACTCTGACCCTTTCAAATGTTAAAAACTCTCAGAACCATCTCAGACCTCAATCAAAACTAGCTATTTGATCAACCAGAAAATGAATGTGTTACATTTCTGTATCCATGTCATCTAGGAAATTCAACACATTATGTTTTGAAGAATAACATAAATCACGCAATGCCCCTGAAATACTAGGTATAATAATCTCCCACATTGCTCAACTATTGAGAGCAAACTACAAAACAACCATAAGACCCTGTAAATAATATCATCAGAATAGAACTTTAGAAGCCTTGTAAGGTGGCATCATATTCTGAGATAGATATGGAACAACGCAGTACACGAACCAAGAATTGCATATAGCTTTCTTGTTGATTTCATATTGGTGTTATCTTTGACTGTAGAAAGAATTGCCTTCTACAAATAACCTAGAAGTCTGTTTGAGGAACCCTGAGATACTGAAGTTACACTACAATTTTGAATACATGGGCAAAATTCTCATCATCTATCTGTAAAGGGAACTCGAACGTCTCCTCGACTTGCAGAGCTACTCTACAACTATTTCACTGCTTAAACCATACCAATAATCCTAAAATCCTTAACACATGAAATGCATTTCAAATTTAATCAAAGGACCAAACGAGCTCCAAGTTAATAACTTTTCACTTCACTTCCTCGGGTTTCGAAATTACTGGACATTGCGCGCAATTTATGCGTTGAATTTACAACAAATAAAAACAGAATCCAAATAAGACGAAACAAAATCTTACGCTGTCTAACACCATGAACTACTCTGGTGACCAGATCGAGCCGGTTGAGATTACCTACGAACTCCCCTACAATAGCCTTTGGTGTCGATTTCCGCTCAATTGAAGGTTTCCCCGAAAGTTTCGAGGCTTCAAAGGCAAGAAGCAGGGAAGCCGGGAGGAAGAGAAGCACTGGCCACCACCTCACTGCTCGCCAGACAACTCGCCGGAGGAGCTCGTTCTGCGGCCGGAGATGTAGGTTTCGGCGTTTCCGCCGGATCCGGACGCGCATCCTGCCCGGCGGCTCATCGGAGTCGGAATCCGATACGGAGATCGAGATGTTATTGAGCACTGAGGGCGACGCCATCGGAAGGGATCTGATTGACTGCAGGGCTCATATCTTCTTCTGACGGAGAAAATTACAGTTAGGTTCCTAATATTATTAAAATTGGGTTTGTGTCGTAGTAGTGTTAGAGGTTTTTGCGTAAAACTACCCTTTGTTCATTTATTACGTAAAAGAACCTTTGTTCAATGCGTGTTTTTATTTGCAATAGACCACTTGTAATTATTGAAAAGTACTTTTATATTGTTTTAATTGACTTTATTACATATTTTTTTTTATAAAGCAATTATGTATTAACCATGTGAAATGCATGTCTTCACACCATTTCTAGTTAAATTGCCTTGGAGATTTCATTAATTTAGAGTAATCAGGATTGGATTTGTTAATTAGTTTTAGTTGACTAGGTTAGTAATTTAGTGTGATAAAATTGAATTAGCTTTGATGAAATTAAATCCGTATGTAGTATTGGTGAAGGAAGGGGTTAACGCGCAATATTATCCAAGGTTGTATATGCAATTTTCTAGGTCTTAAATCTAATTATTTGGCCTCTCATGGGGTGAATAAGAAATATCGGTTTTTATCTTGAAATGGATTAAACAATTTGAATGCAATAAATCTAGAGGTACACCAGAAAAATTGGTGTAAAATGTGAACATTTGATTTTACTTCATTTAGATGGTTTAAATCAATTTTAAGCAAAAAAGCCACGAACATTGCACCAAAAAGTGAAGACAAACTCTAATTGCAACGAAAATATTAGCAATAAAAGAAATAGCTATGCACGAACTGCTCATCCTCCTTGAGCATGAATCGTGATAATTTATTTTTTAGATAGTCACTTTTTTTCTTTTCAAAATCTAGTGAGTTAAACTAAATTTTGGAATAATCGAAAAATTCATATTCATTTTGATCAAAATGTTCTTATTAATAAAAAAAAATGATATAGTTAATTTTTATATGTACAAGAAAGTGATTTGGGTCTTTTACAATATGTCAGTGAAGTTTTCTGGAATTTTAAGTTGTAAACTAGATTGATTTCCTCTTTTAAGTGTTTGGGGGTTCATACGCAACACGCCCGGTTGAAGAATATCCATTGGCTCGCCATCACACAGAAGTCCACTTCAGGCTTGCTTCTTGGAAAGGTAACTACTTATCCTTTTATCTTTTAAAAATTATTTAATTATTTAAAAGTGAACGAAAGTATAGAAAAATTATATTTTTTAAAAAAGCAATTAAAAATAATTCACTTCTAATTAAATGAAAATAAACTTCAAATATATTTTATTATATTTTAAAAATCATTATATTGACTTTCAGAAGTCACTTTATATTAAAAAAATATAAAAATAAAATTTAATTCATTTTTCATGTTTGAATAAAAAGTGATCACGAGTAAATAAATTGACTTTTAAAAAATTATTTTCTAACAACTAAATATTTGAAGTATATAAAAGTAATCTCACTTTTTATTTTCAACCTTTTTTTATATTTTACCAATTAAACAATCCCTTAAAAAAGACTAGTTTTAGTAAATACAAAATTATCCTCTATTTCTACATATTGAATGTGTTTTAAGATTAAGATTAAGATGAGATGAGATGAGATAGCTCTCATACACACCCAAATCTGTCGATGAAAAAGTGAGAGGCCTTTGGATTAATTAGCAAAAATTCATTATTATAATTAGAAAAATAAAAGAACGTTGGTTGATTAATTAGAACCGATTTGGTTAACCAAACATAGAAGCATGGGAGCTATGACGAAGATGGTGCACATAAATAATACTCTGGATCCTTAATTATAAAAAAGAAACACAATCCCAAACATCCATCTCCTTCCCACTTCTATTGCAAGAGAAAACAAACCCTCAACTACTACCTCGGCCAAAGTGGCAAGTATGTTGCCAGCCAACCAGATCAATTTCTTTTTTTTAAAAGAAATGCCAATATAAAAATGTTTATTTATTTACTTCTTTATTTTTGTATTTACAAGTTTGATGTGGTATTTTCACTAACATCCTCGCTGTAGTCATGAAATTTGCATAAAAACCTCCTTATTTTAAATATTTTTATTTATCAAGGATCAATTCTTTAAAAATTATCTATCAATTACATTTATTTTTTTTATCTAGTTTTATGGTTAAAATATCAAGTTAAAATATCAAATGACTCGAATACAAAAAAGGTTATTGAAAAATTCAAAAAAATGACTTTGCAATATAAATTTGGATTCATGTTAATTTAATTCAAAATAATAAAATGATAACCGATTTGTGAAAATAATGAAAAAAGATACATATATCTGTAATTGTCTAACAATGGTTCATATATAAAAGAACAAAACCTTTGGTTTTTGCCAAATATATATAATTTTTGTGCTTCCAGGGGCATATATGCAAGAAAAGCAAGGACGCACACCCACGTGTAACGGCTACAGATACGACGTGTCCTTAATCATCCACCGTCAAAAGGTAACAATCTCCGTCTCACTGTTCGTTGGATTCAGTTCGACAGCCAGACCAGCGAGACTTTTCTGGGCCTTTTAACCGGTCCCATTCGGGTCGGATCTATGCCGATCCGCATCCACAATATAAATATGTACCCAACATTTGCACCGCCTCCCTTCTAACCGTGTTCACGTCTCAGATCCAAAACCCGGCATCTCGGATTTTCCGGTGCCTGCTGTCGCTTCCTGCGTGATACCTGAGCCCCCGCCGATGCGATCTCGCGGATTTTTTCCCCATTTTTTCTGCTAAAATTCCGATTTTTCCCACTGTTTTCCTTCGAGAATCCCATGCCCTAGTTTATAATCTCATTTCCCCAACTTTTTCTTCGAAAAATTCCAGTTTTTGGCGAGCAAAGATCCCACCTTTGACGAGCAGGAAGCGCTTTGGTCAGACTGAAGATCCAATATAGGGTTCCCAGATCCACAGTGGCCTTGAATCGCGCTCGGTGAAGTTGAGAATTGAAAATTTTGGTTCTTTAGGATCGGATTGAGTTCAAGGTATGGGCTTTCCAGATTCCACTGGTGGATGCTGCGTATTCGAAGCAAAGATCCAACGTAGGGTTTATCCGAGTTGAATTTTCCTGATTTCAGGAGTTATTTTATATCTAATCAGGATGCAAGGGAGGGTTTTTCTGGAGGATGGGAAGGACGCGTCCCAGAGGGCGCAGCCCAGAGCATTTTCTATGAGAGTGCTGAAAGTTCTCGCCTTTTTCCTTGCTCTGGGCGTCGGGTGTTCTCTGATTAGCATGTACATGACTCGTGTCTATGGCGTTCAGAGCATTGTTTCGCATGCGCGGGTGAGTTTCCAGCCGTGTATCGAAGAGATGAGCTCGCTTAGCCGGTGGATCAAGCCGCCGTCAAGCTTGATGCACACTATGAGCGATGAGGAGCTGTTCTGGCGGGCGTCGTTTGTGCCGCAGGTGAAGAATTATCCGTTTAAGAGAGTTCCAAAGATTGCATTCATGTTCTTGACGATTGGGCCGCTGCCGTTGTCGCCATTGTGGGAGAAGTTTCTGAAGGGAAATGAAGGGCTTTACTCGATCTACATTCATTCGCTGCCAAACTATGAGGCGAAGTTTCCATCTTCTTCTGTGTTCTATGGAAAACAGATCCCTAGTCAGGTAACTTTCTGATTAGAATTGGTCAACCTAGAAACATGTGTGCCATTTAAGTTCACCTTTGTGCAAATTAGCTTGTTGCTAATTGAATACTGCAATGTTTTTTAATTTTGTTGTGTAGGATATCGAAGATTGATGATTTTTCTTGTTGGTAGGAAAAGTGTGTTCCTATTGCTCATTTAATTGTGTCCAAGGATTCGGGATATTCATTCGCCTAACCCCCATTTATGTGATGATTTTTGATGATAAAATACCCTGTCATGTCTAACTTTTTAAGGTTAGGAATTTGTTGGTCCCATTTAGTTGATGAATTTCCACGATGAAATTTGTTATATTGAAATTTACAGTGGGAAGCTCCCACAATTAGAGGATGAAATTCTACAAGAATTGAGAAGCTCCCACAATTAGAGGATGAATTCTACAAGAATTGAGAAGCTCCCTATTTCTGGATGATTGGTTGAAGAATCATGTTTTAAAGTTTTGTTTGCTTAGCGAGTTATGTGATCAAAGTTTTGCGAATTCTATGTTACTAATGGAAGATGTAATTTTTATAAGTTTTAAGTTTTTGTTTGGTTTAGAATCAAGGTTAAGGTTAAATTTAAAATCAAGATTAAAATGCAAAAAAATAGTTTAATCAAATTTTTAATATTTGGATGCTAGTCTGGTTAGTGAATGGTTTAATTTTTTTTTGAACATTTATGCCATTGGATATATGATTTATTGAGATTTGAATGAATAAATAATGATATGGTAATTTATTTTTTAAAGTAAAGTAAAGATAACTTGACTATCTTTTTGATATTTGGATGGTAGGCCGATCAGGATCTGATTTTGATTTTGATTTTGATCCCGAACCAAATAATGCCTTGTGATGCATTTGATTCAGGATCAAGATCAGAATCAAAGTTAAGGCTGGTGAGTCATTTTTGTCAACTAATGTATTTTTATCAAAATTAACCTTACAATAATTTAAAGTTCGAAAAACTATTTTTTTTTTATAATAATTTAATTTAATAGTTGTATAAAATAAATAATATTAATTTTGTAAAAAAAAATCTGAAAAATGCAGATCTTAATTCTGATTTCAAATCAAACGGTGTTTTACTTTGCTGAAGATCATCTATTGCATGCAAGCTATTAATGTTGTATTGGTTTTGCATGTAGTTCGCCTATTTTTGAACAAATGCCCTTTTAAATGATTGAGGTCGCAGTGCTAAGTTTGCTAATATAGCAGAAGAAAGCAGTTTGCAACGTATTATGACTATTTCATGGATCTGCCTACTCTTTGTAATATCAATTACTGTTGCCGCTGTTTTGAGGTCTTTGAACTCTCTGGCTGCTGGTCAATCATAAACTGTGAAATGCATGTATACAGATAGTTATACTTTCTGAAAGTCTAAGACAACTTTGCCCTTTATATTCACCTGGTTGTGGAAATTTTGAGGAGTTTTGGAAGACAGAACCCAAAGCCAAATAAGTTGACTATGAAACTAGAGGAAATGGCTGTTGCAAGAATGCAGAATATGTTTTCCCTCCAGGTGTGGACTGGCTATGTTCTGAAACCCTTGTAGAACCTCCAAAAAGATTTTGCTGTAGTTGTTAGACTGATTTCTTATTCTAGGCAAAACAGTGGAAGCTGCCTATGAACATCAGAGTGGGTGGATTTCAGCATCTAGAACACAAAACCATCCTTGGTTGCTCTACCCATGTGCTGATTTCAGACAGAAAGCAAAGAAAGCAAGTCCTTCATATGGGGACTGCATTCTTTTCTTGGTCATTTCAGCCAAAACATTTTGGTTTAGGTTGATACTGAAATGCAACAGGCCCATTTTGGGTTTTGGTGGAAACTGCTGTTCACTGGCCATTTTTGCCACTAGCTAGCTGAAAACAATCACCATGGACCACTGTTGTTGGCTGACATGTCTGTTCAGCCCCCTAAACCAAAACCAAAATGGAAGACACTGATACATATCATAAGTCTTAATAACTATAATAAAATTGAAACTTCATGCCATAATATCGCGGTCCTTGTTCTTTTACTTTGCACATTTGCTAGTTTTTTGTGTGCTACTTCCATATGTCATGATCATGAATGATATCATCTTTTGTGTTGTAGGTCTCTGAATGGGGAAAGATGAGCATGTGTGACGCAGAAAGGCGGCTTCTCTCAAATGCACTGCTGGACATCTCCAATGAATGGTTTGTCCTGCTGTCTGAGTCCTGCATACCGCTGCACAATTTTGGCATAATCTACAAGTACTTAATGAGATCAAGATATAGTTATTTGGGTGCTTTTGATGACCCTGGCCCCTATGGAAGAGGGCGGTACAACCCCAACATGGCACCCGAGGTGAACATTTCACAGTGGCGCAAGGCCTCCCAATGGTTTGAAGCGAACAGAAAGCTTGCAGTCAGTATTGTCAAAGACACCCTGTATTACCCAAAGTTTAAGGAATTCTGCAAGCCTCATTGCTACGTGGATGAGCACTACTTCCCCACCATGCTCACCATCGAGTCACCTCATTTGCTGGCGAACAGGACCATAACATGGGTTGACTGGTCAAGAGGTGGGGCACACCCTGCCACTTTTGGGGCTGCTGATATAACCGTAGAATTTCTAAAGAGGATTCAGGAAGGGCAAAATTGTTCATACAATGACCAACCCACAGACTTGTGCTACCTTTTTGCAAGAAAGTTTGCTCCAAGTGCTCTGGACCCTTTGCTGCAATTAGCACCTGCTCATCTAGGATTTGGTGATCGTAATCTGAAATCTGGAAACAGTAGATGAGATTATACAGCACTTGATTCTTCTTAGATTAATATCCTTATGGTACAAGAAATTTTTTCAGAGCTGTATGCAATGTGTTGTACAGACGTGTGCTAGCCACGTAGATCATTATACAGCCAGACATATTTAGGGTTTCAGTATATGCTTTGACGGTTGTAAATCTCTTATTTTTGGAACCGTTGAGCTTTTGTGGATGATTTAACAATTATTATGACAGGATTTTTACATGCATCAAGAGAGCATTAAAAACTTCCTGGTGGTGGAATGTTGACCAAAGTGCGTTGAGCACTAGCTTTCTTATTCCAAGAATAAGAACGAGGATAATGTTTGTTTCTAATTATTGATAGTTTTTTATGTTAAACCTAAACAATCGAGATTAGTGGAAGCAGAGTAGGAAAACCATCAAATAAGCCCCAGGTATGGGGTTTTTTGAAGTTATATAGGTGTAAAACAAGCATATCAAAAATGGAGAAACATGCCAAGGAAAGCAATTACAAATGGACATCCTCGTTTTTTCGTTACTTGTTATCTGCTATATTATGGATTCATGATAGTCATTATGTATCTTAATAACAGTTGATCTTCATTTAAAATTGGCGGGTGAATGAACACCGTTTTTTGAAAAATCTAAATTATTGAATCATTTTCAATTTTCTAAATAGCATAGGACGGAACACCTCAGATAGTCACGGGACTATTAAAAAAATTTGTAATCATGCAACTACAATATGATACATGGCATTTTTATACGAATCTCAAAGCAATTCTAATGGAAGTCAAAATATGTTTCTACTCTTTAATAAAATATAGAAATTATTGTAATTTTTTTTAAAAAAATGTTTGAAATCAATGTGCAACTCTCTGTCTCTCTGAATGGAAAAAAAAAATGATTTTCTTAACCAAAAAGGAGGTTTAAGGTTTAGTTAGCTTGAGATGGTAATGGAAGGAGAGAGCTTTAGATGTTGGGGGAAGGGAGAGCTATTGCATCAAGTTTAGGACTCATTCGTGATAATAACTTGATTCATAAACAATTTCTAATTTATTATAAGAAATCTATATCCAGAAAGCCCTCAAAGCAACATTAAATCCATATACATGCACTAAAAAAAAACATGCTAGTTTCTTGTTAAGTAGAAATATATGTATAATTAAAAATAATTATTGAAACTACTTCATAAACCAATGATTATAATTTATATTTATAGATTTTGAATTTGTGATATTTTATTTGATTTTCTTGATGTCGACGAATCCTTTTAAGTTTCCTCTATCATTATTGAACTTCAACAAAAATAATAAAAATGTAACTCCATATAAAATAATAGACTATATTTTTTTAGATTTATTTATAAATATATATTTAGTATTGCAGCAAATTTTTGGATTTTTTTTGCAGGTACCATCGATTTTTCCAAAATATTTTGACTATAATTCATACAATTTATTATGAAATAAAAATAAAATTTAACTCCTGTTGGAGCTATTTTGAGTTTTGTATAAAAATCAAGGTTTTATGATGCGGTTTCGATTTTGGTTTCGGTTTCGATTTCGGGACCCAATGAAACCGATACATTTCAGCCGTTTTGGTTTCAGTTTCGGTAATTTCGGTTTGGACCAAAAGATTTTTTAAAATTATTAATTGGGTGTTGACCAGAGTTTGACTATATTTTGACTGTACTTTGACTTCAAATTAAAAATAGGATAAAATATTGAAAAAAATTTGAAAAAATTTGAAAAATTAGGAATGAATTTATATTTAATTTTACCATAATATTAAATATTATTTTAATTAATTAATATTAATTTTGATAGTTAGTCACTGATATAGTCTACTTTTAATATATATTAGTGTATTAAAAAAAATATACAAGAAATAATATAAATATAATTAAAAGTTAAAAATTAACATAAGCACATTTAACTTTTCATTAAAATGTACTTCATACGTATATAATTTATAAATTTTAAAATAATACAACTAATCATCATAATGATCATCAGTTGAGGGCGCTGGCTCCAGTGTAAGGCCGACCTCAACTTACGGGAGTACGGGTCAGATCGGTGAGGGCGCGAAATAGGCGAGAAAGCGGCGGCAGACTAGCGAGTGTGTAAAACCCTTGAATTTAGATACGAAACCGGTGCGAGGTCCCCCTAACTAATCAGAGCGAACTTTTCAATTTGATCAATTGGAGTTCTTTCTTTTTATTTAACAATCCAAAGCGCATTCCTCTCCCAAAGGGAATCTACGAGACGAGTTGGATCCACTTCATAATTCAATTATCTGTTAAGAAAATACGCACTTCCTCCCGTCGAGAAATCTTTCACTGATGCCATTTTCCTTCTTGGCTTTGGATTCTCGGCTGGTTCTGAACTGTCTTAGCTCTTTCAAAGCCTTAAATAATAATGAAACAAAAGGCAGCCTCATGCCAATTTGAGTGCTCGCCTAGGGATCGCAAGACAGCATGCTTCTTATGAGAATAGTGCGGAAGATCGGCCTCAATCCCTGTCTTCTACTCGAAAAGCCCCTCATCGAATCATTCTCGAAAGAAGACAGCTTCATTCTTAACCAAGCGCTACTCTTCGAATGAGAAGGAATGCTTCTGGCTGGTCATCTTCAAAGACGCACTGAAAGGCGCAACTTCGAGTCCTGCTGGTACGTGAACAGCGGGTACGTAAAAAACCTCACCAGGGCAGAGAAAAGCACTTGCACTTATTCTCTGTAAATCGACTCTTTCGCGTAAGCCCTTTGTTAAGGTGGTGGTGCTCTTGATGTGCTTTCCCTCCTGGCAAGTGACTTAAAGAAAACAAGTGAAGTAAGCTCCCCTCGAGCCAAGTGAGCTGAGGCCGCCTCACCTGAGGAAGAAAGCCCCGTTCCGAAGCGTCCCAGGAAGATGGTGGTCAGCAAGAAGAAAAAAAGGTCCTGCAGCTTCCTCGGGGTCCTCCGAAAGGCCTGGATAATATGGGGAAGAAGTCACCCCACGAGAATCTCGTACGGCACAGCTTCGAGCCCTGCGAGCTCCCGCTTGCCCGTCCACGCTCGAGCTCGTGCGCGCTCGAGCCCGGCGAGCTCCCGCCCGTACGCCCTCGAGCCCGCACGCGCCCGCCCGCGCTCTCTCGAGCGCGCGCTCCCGCCCGGCGAACTTCCGATCGCACTCGTTGGTGAAAATAAACAGTACAAATTTTAACCGAAATTTAAAATAGGATTTTGGTTCGGAATCAATTAAAACTGAGCCGTTTCCGTTTCGATCGAAACGTAAAATCATGGTAAAAATATTACGTGATTACAGATTTTTTTAAGTTATAACTTAAGACGGCGTAGGACACACAAAATTAACTGTACGGTTAACCGTTAAATCAGACAGAAAAAAATAGTGAGGTGTAAGTTTCATGTCCACGTTAGACGTCGGAAAACATAATTTAATGCACTGCAGGCTGGTCCAAGTTCCCGAAAACATAATTATTTCGCTTTTTTTAATTGCTTAAAAATATCAAAACTCCTTTTTTTTTTATTGTTTTGAATATGCTAAACGTCATCATATACATAATGCTGACAATCTGCAGCGGATAATGCTACAAAATTGGTCAATCCAGAGGTCAATTGAGCGGTTGACCCCTGTCAAACAACCGCTTTACCGTGGCCGAGAGAGATTCACTTCGTTTCCACAGCAACGCAACGAGTGTCCTTTCATCTTCGCACCATTTGCTGACGCCATTGTCCCTCCCCGACCACCTCGCTCCACTTCAGACCCATCCCCACCACCATTCTTCTCCTTCTCCCAGAACCACCGTCCGCAGCCTCCGACCTGCGATGAGATCCGCCGCCGCACCGCTGCGGCCGCAGTGGAAGCCTGACGACGACACGCCAGACCCGTCCTCCGGCGCTGCTGCCGCATCCCGGCCCCGCAAGAAGGCCGGGTTCGCCGTGCGCTCCTGGCTTGCCGTCGACGCCGCCGGCCTGGCCCAGGTTCTCCATGCCGGAAAGCACGCCGTCATGCGCCGCACCGGCCTGCCCGCGCGCGATCTCCGCATCCTCGACCCCTTGCTCTCTTACCCTTCCACCGTGCTCGGCCGCGAGCGAGCCATCGTCATTAATCTCGAGCACATCAAGGCAATCATCACTGCTCACGAGGTGCTGCTTCTCAACTTTAGGGATCCCATTGTCGAGCCCTTCTCGCGCGAGCTTCAGCGGCGCCTTCTTCTTCGGCATCGCACTCAGGTCGCCGGTTTCCTCGCTGTGCCATGTTTTCTTTGATTTGCCTTTCTACTTCTTTATAGTGTTTGCGGCATTTCCCGGCATAAAGATTACTTTCCAATCAGATTTTTGAGAAAATTTATATTCTGAGATTTTAGTTTTATTATATTGCTCATTTGATATTATGGCCTTCTCATTTTCTGTCTGTACTTATTATAAGTTTTTGATTCTATCATAGAACAGGTTTTCCGTTTATCCATTATTGTTGTTGTTCTTTTTCAGAATCGATTTCTTTACTTCAATTGTGAGTTCTGCTTAACGCGATTAATTATTTCTTTTCCATAAAAGATTGTGAATTCCCTTCTAATTTTGTGCTCGAAAGATTTTTGGAATGGTCGAGTGTTAATTGGGGCCAGCAATTTGAATGTTGTTTTGTAGTTACTATTAATGGTTCTAATTGTCATTTATTTTGTTGTTCATTTCTGTTTTTGAATCTAAAACTTGAGTCGTTTGCGTTATTTGACAAGGATGGAAGCAATGGAGATTGGGCCGAGGGATATGATATGGAGGTTGCGCGGCTGAGAGCTATGAGCCCACCTCGTTGTTCTGGAGATGGTGAACATGGGGATGTGAAAGGTAAGGGAGAGGAGAAATCTGGTATGGTTGGTTCAAATGGGTCGAGGGTTCTCCCTTTCGAGTTCATCGCTCTTGAAACATGTCTGGAGGCTGCTTGCAGTTGCTTGGAAAATGAGGTTTGATGGAGTTTTTTTTATCATTTATTTAACCTTGTCGAAGAACGTGATTTCTAGTCACTTCTTTTTCTCTTTTTTGCTTATAGATTCAAATATTACTGTGGTTGTGAAATTGAGAATCAGCTATTTGTTTTATTTGAAACCAGGCTACAACATTGGAGAAGGAAGCACATCCAGCTCTGGATAAGCTGACTTCAAAGATAAGCACTTTGAATTTGGAACGTGTCCGTCAAATTAAAAGTCGGTTGGTTGCAATTACAGGCCGTGTCCAAAAGGTCAGTTACTCTGCAAAAATTACTGCAGGTTTTGCAGTTAGCAGTGACGGGGCATTCTAGGTTAATTGCTTCTAATCTTCCATCCCAACTAGGTGATTCATAATGAAATTCACTGTAGCCTATGCGTGCAGAGATGTATCTTTTGATTTTGGAATGTTTGTGTTATTCCTAAATAAATCTATCAGTGTTTTAGTTGACATGAAGCCCTTGAAGATTATTGAGCCATGCGTGTAAAACAAATCTGTCCTAAAAGCTGAATTTAAATCACTCTACAAGATATGATCTTCTGATGTTATTTAACTGCTTGAGCAAGATTAGTGCATCATGTTTAGAAACATTGGAAGACCAAAAATGATCAGGATGGGCTTCAAAAGATGCTTTTAGTATTTTTATCTGCAGAAAATGGTGACCAAAGGCTGCAAGTTTTGGTTTGCAATTGAGTTATATTCTTGGGATTATGTCACATCCACTTTTCTATCCATAAAAGGTTGATAAAAGAAGGATTGTTTGATAGTACAAAAGTGGTTCAACTCTGCTATCTTGGGTAGGTGAGGGATGAACTCGAACACCTTCTTGATGATGATGAGGATATGGCTGAAATGTATCTGACGGACAAACTGGCGCAACAGAAACTCTCTGAAGGTTCTCCACATTCTTCTCTTAATGAAAGAGGTGATGGCATGGATAGTGAAAGGTAAATCATCTGTTAAAGCTTGATTGAATAACCTTGTCAGGCTATCTTATCTGATGAAATATGTTGTAATTTCAGGATACTGACTGAGATTTCATCAGATGAAAATGATATCCAAAATAATTTCGAAGAGATTCAGAACATTGAAACTAAAGATCCATTATTGTCTGGGCTCCACATAATCCATGAAGACAGCCATTTGGCCTGTACTTGCAGCACCCGGAGCGGAAGCAAACATCTAGATGTAGAAGAACTTGAAATGCTTTTAGAAGCTTATTTTGTACAGATTGACAGCACTTTAAACAAGCTATCCACGGTATGTTGCTTTCTATTCTCGTTTTTATACTCTTTTGTTGCTCTTTGGAACTGTGAGGGAATCTGAGAGGATTTGTGTTGATGTTATCTTTTTTGATATGTTGCAAGAATGATTCAAAACTGTATGATTATGTTTAGTGATCATGTTCATAACATGAATTATTTTTTCATTAATGATAATGTGGACTTTCATAATAAGGCATAAGGACCTTTCAGTGTTTCTCTATTTAACACATACAATTCTAACAAACCAAGGTGTTTGACTAATGGATTTCTACAAAACCAACCTATATGATGACATTCTTCTAATAGATTAATGTTTTTCCAATAAGAATGCAAAAAGAGTCTTGTTCTCCAATAATTACTTGGACGAAGTGGCTTTTTATTGTTATGTTTAAAATATTGTGCTTCCTTTTTACAACCATCATGATCATTTTTGTAATGCAATTTTTTTTATCCATTGATTGGTGAAGTTGAGGGAGTATGTTGATGACACTGAGGACTACATCAACATAATGCTGGATGACAAACAGAACCACCTTCTTCAGATGGGGGTCATGCTAACCACAGCCACACTGATAGTGAGTGCCTACGTCGTATTGGCAGGCATATTTGGCATGAACATCCAGAATGATCTGTTTGATGAGAAAAAATCTGGCACACCGGAGTTCTTATGGACCGTGGGTGGTGGAGCAGCAGGAAGTTTGTTCCTCTATGTTGTTGCCATCGCCTGGTGCAAACACCAGCGTTTGCTTGAGTAAAGATATTGTGGTCTGTACTTCATAGCTTGGAAGCATCATTTGGTATGTTGGTGTGTGCATTCATTCATTCTGCTGCTTGTGTGTTGCAGTTTGTTGTTGCAAGCGCATAGAGTTTCAGTTGTGATTTTGTTTCCCATTCTCATTGTTGTTGGTGATGTGGTAAATCTGGAAAATTGTACTTTCAGAATTAGTTGAACTGTATATTACTGCAAGAGTTTGTGATTGTGTATATGTTCTCTTCTGGGTTAAGTGGAGCACAAGCTCAGATTGTAAAAAAAGAAAAGCTAAGAGGTGAAGGTTGATTAGACTTAACTAGTCAAACGGTTGTTAATGAAGTTGGATCTCTAATGTTATTTTTTTTACACACTATTATTGTTTTATACACTTGTCTGAAACCAGTCATTATTTTATACACTTAAATAAACAAATTTAGCATATTCTTAATTGGTTAAATTTTTTTGTTTTCATTCAAAAAACTTAAATTCAAATCTTGATAATGAATATTTTTTAAAAAGATACATTTTTTTATAAATACCTAAATAATATGAAAAAAATAAAAAATAGAAATTAATGTTCCAATTTTATATATAAAAAATAGTCTATGTTGAAAATTAAAAAAAAAGTAATTAATAATTGTACAATATTAATATATATAAATATTAAATATTTTTTTTTAAAAAAAATAATGGCTTCTTACAGGGAGTCGTTTTCACTTACATCGGTCAATGGGAAGCGCACCTCCCTTTGACCGGTCCAACCTATTTTATTTAAAAAAATTTCACTGGTCAAATTGTGCCGATCAACGTGTCATATTAATGGTATCGTGGGTCATATTTGACCTGCGGGTTACAAAGGAGCCGTCAAGCACAATCTATACGTTGTAGATTTGGGATTATACTTGACACAACTTATAACGTATTATATTGGGCCGGTCCGTGAGCCAAAAACCCGTTTGAACACCTTAGCATTCCTCCCCAGCCAGCTAAACCGATACCGGATTCTTAATCCCCGGATCCCGCAACCGAGTCGGTATTGGCCGTCAAGAACCCTATTGATTGAAATTCCCCCCTCCTCTCGTTATTTGACACTCCAAACCCAATCTCTCGTTTTCCCCCCCCTTCAAATTCTCCGAAAATGGCGATTGATTCCCCTCAGTACCGGCTGAGCTGCGAGCTCCGAGCTCACGAAGACGATGTAGGCCGCCTCATCTCCTTCCATCCTTCCTCAAAAACCCTAATTCTTTCTTGTTACTCGTTTTTAGGTTCGGGGCATCTGCGTGTGCGGGGACGCCGGGATCGCGAGCTCATCGAGGGACCGGACGGTGAGGCTGTGGGCGCCGGATCCAGAGAGGAAGCACAGGTATGCGCTTTCGAAGACCCTGGTGGGGCATTCGAGCTTTGTTGGCCCGATGGCGTGGATCTCTTCAAACGAGCGGTTCTCGGAGGGCGCGGTGGTGTCTGGGGGAATGGATACGATGTTGCTGCTCTGGGATTTGAGGGTCGGCGGGGCCGTGGAGACAATGCGGGGGCACCGGCAGCAGGTTACCGGTGTTGTCGTGGATGACGATGGCAATATCATTTCTTCGTCTGTTGACTGGTAGGGTATATTCATCTTCAATGTATTGGACTAGTTCCGTTCGAGCTAATTTGGAAATGATCAAATAGCGTGAGGAAAGTTCTAGGGCCTCCTTGGTTGATTGACTGAACTCAAATTTTGGGAAGAAAAAATTGGAAATTTTTGAAGCTGTTGCGATGAAAATTAAATGCGTCTTTCAAAGTTACACAGTGGAAAAACAGTAGGAACCCTAGAAATTGGTGCCAGGAGAAACATTGCTCCCCTTGTTTGAACAACATAATTTTGAATTCCTTACAGTTGTACTTGTTATCATAAGACAAGCATATGATTAGGATGAAAGTGGAAATTGCCTTACTTGGAATAGGATGTGCATATGGAAATTCAATCATTTGGGTTACAGGGATACTGGTATTACTTCTGTACCCAAATAAAAGTTTGATAGGTCGGAATAAATTTTCAGAATTGCAACACAGTTAGTGTTAACATAGTGTCAGAAACTTTTTGGAAAAACTTTTGAATAAATTTACTTCTATGATGGGATTTGCATGTCATCTAAAAATCTTAATAATTTGTTTTCTTTTTCTCCATATTTTGTAGTACAATAAGGAGATGGAGGAAAGGTGTTATGGTTGATTTATGGGAGGCTCACACTGCGCCAATTCAGACTGTCATAAAGCTACCTTCGGGCGAGCTAATTACTGGTAAATTTTTGTTCTACTTAGATGGTCCTGGTGATGTTTTCAAATTTTGCTGAAATATTCTCGATTTTCTTCTTTAGAAGCTAACCAGTTT
Source organism: Trichopus zeylanicus subsp. travancoricus (assembly GCA_005019695.1). Taxonomy (NCBI): domain Eukaryota; kingdom Viridiplantae; phylum Streptophyta; class Magnoliopsida; order Dioscoreales; family Dioscoreaceae; genus Trichopus; species Trichopus zeylanicus. The sequence goes on from RXID01014328.1 coordinate 382,927, forward strand.
AATGGTTCATGTTTTCTTATTAGAGTCAACACATTCTTTACCAATAATGCAAAATTTCAGTACTTGATATCTGCCCTGCATCACATGAGATTTTATCTCAGTCAAAAATATTTTTGATCATTGGAATATTGAACAGATATGCCTTCAATTGATTAAATTACACATAAAAAAAATCATTACAGCTGTCATATGCAAAGTCCAACCTAATATAGTTAAATCTTACAGTCTATTATATTATAAATTTTCATAAAGTAAAGACAATATTTGGGAAGGAAAATTTCTTGCAGTGGATTGATGTTGTCACTGTTTGGTGTTATTCTTATGATAATAGAAATCTATGTCTGCAAATATTGGAAGGCCATTGTCAGTAAGAAAACTAGACACAGTGATCATGAATGGTAATAATAGTTACATTTAACTAGGTGAACTTCATGGATCATCAATGGTCTCATGTCCATCGACCTTTGACACATATATACAACAGATTCACATTGGTTTAATATAACTAATTGTGTATGTACATATATTTCCATCATTGCAATGATCTTACTATTGGATGTCCCTGAAATGGCATTGCGACATGGTAGTTAACTGGTTTGGATTTGTAGGTTCCAGTGATTCTACACTTAAGCTGTGGAGAGGAAAGACTTGTCTACATACTTTTGTGGGGCACACAGGTTAGCTGTTGTGTATCTACTTCTATTGTAATGCATTTTTAGAAACTTTGTATACTTTGTATCCTGAAAGGTTGATCAGTAGCTGAAAATAAATAGGTTTTCTCATCACATTTGGAGCGGTGATTCTCAGCTTACAAAGACCATAGTTTTACATGTTAGAAAAATCCTTTTTCAGATTTTTTTGCAGCATTTAATTGCAATAGATTGTTGCAAGCTGATCTGTAATTTAGGACATAATATTTACCGTTTTCTTTTCTATTTGATGTCTACTTACTCTGCCAAGATGCCTTTTGGTTTGTGGACAGCTATGATAAATATATTTTTCTAGATTTGGGTTGATATTTGGATAATGAATGTCTTAGACAGATTTTCCTTGTGAATAAATAACCATCTATTTATGTTGTTGTATCTTTCTTGAGCTTCATGTCACATTGAACAGTGCTTGCGGATAGTGGCTTCATACTTGTTTTTAAGTAATAATTTTGGCATTACAAGGGATATGCCAATGAGGGTCATTTATAGTGACTATGCTCCACAGTTTTTACAAATTCTGGACTAATTTGATGCCTTGCAATCATTTGATGGATATGCTTGTAATATGGTTTCTCTGCAAACTTATTTGTAGTTTGTTTCTTATAACATTTTATCTACTAGTGTTCACCAAATCATCTTCATATAGCTGTTGCAATGAGACATTCTAATACAATGTCCACCCTCTGTAGAAATTGGACTTGTTTGTGGTTCTGATTTGACTCCTGGGTGGGACTGATAACATTTTTTTTTGATAAAATTTAAAACAATATCTGGATAGTTCAATCTCATGCAATTATGCTATTCAGGTTTTTTTAAAGGTAAGAACCATTTGGGTTATTTTTCTTATGGTTTTTGTGCATGCTTTGCGTATTTTTTTTTTAATTCTTGACTATGCTTCCTTGGCTCATGATTCACAACACCATAACTTCTGCAATGGGAAACTCCTAATGCACTGCCTGCCTTATATAGATACTGTTCGAGGTGTGGCTTTGATGCCTGGGGTAGGGATTCTTTCAGCATCACATGATTGGTGAGTTTTGAAAACTTGTGGAATTTTTTTAGTTTTTCCTATGCAAACATTTTTATGTTCTTGCAGAATTGTTGACCAACCATTTGTCCATGGGTTACTGGGATTCAGTGTATCTCAGATTTGATATAATCTTATATTTTAGAATTTGAGTTTGAAAATTTCAAATGTAAAGGCCCTTTATTTGTTTTCTTCTCTCTGTTTCTTCCTTCCTCTTCTATAACTGTTTGCATTTGATAATATGGTTTATATTGTGGAATGGCAGTTCAATTAGGCTCTGGGCATTAACTGGTCAGCTCTTGATGGAGATGATTGGCCATACCTCGCTAGTTTACTCTGTTGATGTACATTCCTCTGGTTTAATTGCAAGTGGAAGCGAGGATTGTTTCCTTAAGATTTGGAGAGGTGATGCTTTGCCAGCTTTTGTGAATTCAAACTCATGGGTGTTGATTGCATTTTTTTTAATTTCTTGGGTGTAGGATCCAATGAATATCTTTTTTTTTTCTTGTCTAAATGGCCATTCATTGTTAAAACCATGGCATGGGTTATTATTCATCAGTTAAAACTAATTATCGACAAGTCTTTATTGTGTTACTCTTTTTAATCCATGATGAGCATTTTGTGAAGATATTTCTGTTTATCTTGTCTTGGCTACCAAAAAAGTGTTACACCATTCATGTCTCTTGTCAGATGTTGGTAGAAAGCATTCTAATAGCAATATTCGACAGATGGTTTATGTGTGCAGAGCATTGAGCATCCTGGATGTGTTTGGGATGCCAAGTTCTTGGAAAATGGAGATATTGTTACAGCCTGCTCTGATGGAACTGTGCGTATTTGGACATTACATAATGATCGAGTTGCTGAGGAAGACGAGCTTGAAGCTTATGCAATTGCACTTTCTCAATACAAGAGCAGCAGGTATGGTCCAAACCTTGTTGTGTGAATTTTGAAATGGCCATATCAAAACCTTTCGACATTAACTTTGTCAGGAAGAAAGTTGGAGGGCTCAACTTGACAGACCTTCCAGGTTTGGAAGCATTGAAGGTTCCAGGTGTGCATTCTGTTTTATATATCATCTTATCCCTCATTTTGAATTCTAAGTTTCTATAAACTCCTTGCACAAGAAAAACGGTTTTCTAGGAGTATCTTTACATTTTCTTAATAATATACTTCCACTTGCTGTATATATCTTTAACATGATCTTGGCAATCCAAAATGTATCTACGTTGCACACAAACAATTTATGATCTATTGTTTTGTTAAACAAATGATAGATGCTTTGCAAAAGACCACTTGGGAAATTATGCAATTGCATGCCTTTGTTAAAAGACTTGCTTTTGGTCATTTTTTGATTGCTGGATTGGTTGTATAGGTGGAGCTACGAGTGCAAGCAGTTAACTGGAAACGAAAACTGACTGTATTCGTTCTTCATCCGATATTCCCAGAGCAGCATGTGAAATTTCTTTAATTCTGTTGGGTAAATTCAACCAAAGAAGCTTAATTGCTCGGTTTGCTTAAGTAAAAAATGTCCTCAGATTATGTGTGTGAGAGAGAAGTATCTTCTTTCTGGGTAGGGAAAAGCATTATTTGAATGCTCTAACAGACCAGCAAACTTTTTTGGGTAGAAAATGAGCAATCACCTACAGTCATGGGATGAAGTGGTTGAAATCCCCCAAGGGTTTTCTTGAATAGCACATGTTGTGGATCATTGGTTTTGTCTTTTTTCTGTATTGGCGCATCTCGAAAGTACAAGCATAACTTACTGTCATGGGATGAAGTGGTTGAAATCCCCCAAGGGTTTTCTTGAATAACACATGTTGTGGATCATTGGTTTTGTCTTTTTTCTGTATTGGCTCATCTTGAAAGTACAAGCATAACTTACTGTCATTGTTTTCTGTGACTTTGAACATATTATCTGGTGGAAAGATGGTTTGACATCCTTAATTCTGGATCGGATCACAAATATAATTATGGATTGAAAACCATGTTTGTTGTTCTGGTTGCTGAATTAAACAAACTAATGACAATAACAAGTTACAGCAGTTATGTTTAATTACCAAAAAAAGATATTCTTCTTTCATGTTGCAAGTTATTAAATGGAGATACAAATGGTATTTTCCTCATAGAAGTCTTATCGGGTTTTCATGTATTGTCAATGTATTCATTATTCTTCTTTCATGTTGCAAGTTATCAAATGGAGATACAAATGGTATTTTCCTTATAGAAGTCTTATCGGGTTTTCATGTATTGTCAATGTCTTCATGCAATTTGTTTGTGTTTGTGTGTAAGAAGCCCTGCAGTTTGCTATTTATTTATCAAGCATACTTTTGAATGGGCCTTAGCGAAAATTTAATCTACAGGGAACAAGATAGGACCCTTATAATACTCTATGTCCTACATTAGCATGGTCATTAGATATTAGTACAGAGCATTGTGTGGGATAACCAGTGTTCATCCCCATATTTTTCTGTTACAATAGGAATTGATATCCAGGTCTTGTCATTTGGGACTTCTACTTCCTACAGTGCACAGTCACTGAAAATCATTGGAAGATGTTCTTTGTTGGATCAAGCTGGTGAGTTCAGTCAATGATGTTCTGAACTTTAGACTGATGGTGTATCTGAATGCCTGTGATTTTGAAATGAAACTGGCGTAAGAACCTTCTCTCTCAGGCTTCTGAAAGAGTAGTTCAGGGAGAGGAGTTTCAGAGGAAGCTGATAATTGATTTATCATCAACAGAATATATCTGCGAGGAAATTGCTTGACAAACCCTGAATATCTAATGAGATCATAATTTGTGATGCAGTATCTTATAGTGGAAAGAACTCATCGTTAGCTGTAGTCTTTTAGTGCTTTAACTATGGGGGGTTTGATAAACCTTTGCTGTTTTTGATGCTCTAAACGCTTTTGGTATTTAAAGGACAACTTATTTTCACTGTAAAATTCTTCAATTTCTTTTTATATCTGAGCACTCAATCTTTTTATGTATCTAGAAGTTATTAGGTTTCTGTTTTTGTTGTGTTGAATAATTACTAATTATTCGTATCACAACTGATACAATGAGTTTTCATTATAATGTCTAATTTTTAAGTTCTATTTGCTTCAGGAACAAGTGATGGGCAAACAAAAGTTGTTCGAGAAGGTGATAATGGAGTTGCCTACGCATGGAATTCTAAGGAATACAAGTGGGACAAGGTATGCTCTACTTAGTATTTATAATTTTTGTTTACTATGTTAGTTTGCTCTTGATAATGCCACAACGTATGCACCTCTTCATCATCATTTTCATCATCGTCATTATCATTTGCTTTCTCACATGATTTTACCGTATTTGAGTTTCTGACATGATTTGAACATTATCATCATCATCATAGTTTGATGAGAACAATAAAAAATATTTAATGACTCGGGCAGACAACAGATTTGGCATAGGATGCTCAAAAGAGCTATCTTAAATGAAAAGTAACAGGCTATTATGTATATACAACATGGTTTTGTTGGACAACTGGAACCAAAGGTCCAGAGGCGTTTGGAAATCATGCACCAAAAATATTGCAACTCAAATTTGATACATGACTGCAAAATAACATGAATTCATTTTGCTGCGTAATGTGGATCTGTTATTTTAGGGTGTTCCAATATCATGAACTGGAGAGTCACTTAGGAACCATGTTGGTTGCAATTTGCAGACTAGATGAAAGCAGTGGTCAGTGACATGGATATGCTTTGTTTGGTACACTAGTTCTGAAGATCTACTATTAATAGTTATTTAGGGAATCAATTCCAATATGTTCATTTATTATATGTTGTGTTTTAGAATGTAAGTCATATACTTGACAGGAAGAATGAATTTTAAACTCTTCTATTGATGTCTATTCAACTTGTTTTGTCTTTGGAATTTCTTCATTTTCCATATTGTTGGATTCATTCTCTTATTTAGTTTCCTTCTCTAACTCTTTTCCATGTTCTGTTTACCTTCTAGATTGGTGAAGTTGTTGATGGACCTGGAAATGACACACAGAATCAAGTTTTTGATGGTGTTCGATATGATTATGGTTTGTTTGCTTTTTTCTTTTTCAATCTCTTTTTAAAAGAATCTACTATGTCCTAAATATGGTGAATTATCATGCAATAGTTTTCGATGTGGACATTGGAGATGGCGAACCCGTCCGGAAGCTACCGTACAATAGGGGAGGTGATGATCACTATCATATACTTCATTTCAGTTCTTATTTCCTTGATCAGTATGCAGTTGTTTGTTGGTGTTCACACCGAATTTTGTTTTCACCATGTCCTGTTGAGAGTCAGATCTAGTACAATGAATTCTGATCCTTGAAAAAGGAAGTGGTGCTGTTGTTGGATGTGTAAAATTGATCACAATTCAGGCTAAATGCAGGTGGAACAACTTTGATATGAATACTTGGCATTTTATCTTCCTGACCTTATTGATCACAGGAACATTCTGACTGTCAGTTAGCCCAATGTACAAGGGGTAGCTGCCTTATGGCAAGCAAAATCACATTGGTGGCAGATTCACTGTCAAGACTCATTAACATTCACCTATGGCATTAGATACATGCTGGGTATCAGATTTCCTCTTTTCAGATCTTTCTGTATGACCTCCAAATTTTATCTAGGTGATATATTTGGGATGAAGTTTGAATTCTGAAGTAGTCTTTGTATGGAACTTTATTGTCATAAAATGAAGCATTTTGTATAGCCTGTAATAAATTCGGAATTGTGTTGCTTTAAGACTCTTGTACCCTGCAGATTTTCTCTTATATAAATTGAATGAACAAACTAACTGTTTATCTGGTGAATCATTCCAACATATTTGTTCTACACTTAGTGATACAGACAATATTACATGAACTTTATTTTATTTTCAGATAACCCTTACACCACTGCTGATAAGTGGCTTATAAAGGAAAATCTGCCTCTTGCATATCGACAACAGGTAGTAGAGTTTATAATGCAAAATTCTGGGCAGAGTAATTTTTCTCTTGATTCATCATTTCGGGATCCTTACACTGGCTGTAAGTAGTGTCAACTTCTATATCATTAGCCATATGGTTATTTTTTTGTAATCTGGATAGATTTTTGTATCTGTAATAAATTATATTTCTCATCTTTTTCAGCTAGTGCATATATACCTGGTGAACCTTCTCTACAATCAAGTATGTGTTTCTTATAAGGTCATTTGTAGCTTGTAATAATTAATGAGAACTCGGCACTTCAATTAGATTTTTTATTTCATGAATTCAAATACTAAATTCTGATCCAAAACTAATTATCTTTTGTGTATTTGAGTGACAGCTAATGTAGCAGAGCCTACATTCAAGCATATCCCAAAGGTATGTTGTTTTGACTCCTTTCTTAATGTTTTATTTAGATCATACAACTTAAGATAATACACTTGAGGTATTCATAAGGGCAGGTTCAAGTCTTGAACATCTTAGGCTACTGCAACAATGTCTTTGCAAAATCTGCTTAAACATGCATTATTCATTTACAAACATAACTCAAATATGTTGGCTATATTAATTACCACTCTGCAGATAGCTCAGTTAGCAGCATTTATAGTTATGTCAATAATGTATTTACCATGTTAATGGACAAAAATCTTACACCACACATTGATGGATCTACATTCTGCTAAAATTGCCATTTGCATAGGTGGATCTCTTTTTATGTTGCATTGCATAAATAACTGGTGTTTTATTTTTTCTTAGCTTGCTATATTTCTAACTCAGATATTTTCCAGAAAGGGATGCTTTTATTCGACACTGCTCAATTTGATGGAATTTTAAAGAAAATAGCAGAATTCAACATACAGTTACGATCTGACTCTGTAAGTTCTACGCAGAGTCACACAGAAATAATTATTTCTATATACCTCAATTTTATTGTTGAACTGAAAATGGATGAACTCCGGTACTTTGTCGCTTCATTGTGCTATGATAGTTTGTACGTATTTGTCATTTAATCTTGTCATCATTTTTACAAGCAGCACAGCAAGAGTAAATAATCAGAACATATATTAGCTATGACCTAAAGATTCTTAAAAGAACTGCATAGGGATGATGACTGAATCCTCTTTCTCCCTTCATCATCGCAATTTTTGCATCCATTGCACTTGCTGCTTTATTTGCCATTATGCCTGATGAGGCTGTTTTCAAAAATATATGAACAATAAGTATAAAATGAAGTTAATTGGAATTGATTTAGTGATATCATAATGAATATATCCTTTAGTTATACATGTGTCTGTGTATGCTGTGAATTGTATACACATAAGCGGGCATAATGAACTGTGTAGTCTTATCATTATGTGTGTGGGCCATCCTAGTTGTTTGCCAAAGGTTTTCCTTTTTGTTCTGGTACACCCAAAACAGAAGAAATTAAGATAACCTTAATAAGCATTTTGATCAAACATTTGATGCTACATTTGGGAGCAATGTTCACTTGCTCTGATGGCTATTTGTTGCCCCTAGTTCTTTTCTGTATAAGGTAAAATGAGGTATTAGTGCAATATTTACACCAGATAGTATCTTTGTGTACGGAGAGCGAGTAGTTTGGGGCTGAATTTCTGTCAGTGTCATTCTTTTAATATTTTATTCATGTTTTTCCTTGAGCTTGTGCTCAAATTTGGTTTCACTGAGAGTTTGAGAGCCCCGTTAGCTACTTTTTTTTAAATGCTCTCTATGAGTTGGTCAAGGAAGGAATGACAGTGGATTCTGCTGGCAAATTTTGTTGCATTGATATTTTCATTTCAGTTATTAGAAATCATGTTTGCTAACCTCACCTGTCAAGATCTTTGTTTTTTCCTTTTATGAAATAGCTTTAATTCTGCTGTCACATGCTTTATGCAGGACAAGGAGTCATTGTCTTTGACAGATATTGAGCTATCAAGACTTGCTGCCATTGTAAAAGTACTCAAAGATACATCACACTATCACTGCAGTACATTTGCTGCTGTTGATGTGGACATGTTATTGAACATTCTAAAATCCTGGCCAATTCCAATGATGTTTCCCGGTACTTTCTCTGTGAGCTTGTCTGTTATCATCAAAATCTAGTATGAATATTCTGTACTTAGCTATTGCTGCATCTTAAAATCATGCTTTACGTTGTTCTTTCTGTTCCATTTTCATCTTGTCCTAGCTACTTATTTATTGTTATTTCACATATGCTTAGTTTCTAGCACCAAAGTTTCATTCTGAGGACTCTGCTTACCTGCTGATTTTCATGTGAGATATTAAAGAAATATGAATGTTGGCTCTTGCAGCAATTATATTTCTTAACCAAACTAAGAACTTAAACTGCTTGAATTATGTGGTGGAATCTGGTAGTGGTTGGAGACTGTATTCAAATATAGCACTCGATTTGATAACTGATTTGAAGATCATTTGTATAATTTGGTAGAATACTAGTAAGCAATATATGCTTGGAAATCCTATGATCTGTGCAAGTACTTGTATTCAGCGGGTGAGAAATGAGTATGAATTCAGTATCAATAAAAAAAAGGATATAGATATTTTAGATGAAGTTAGATCCCCTGCAGGTGAAAGTAATGTATCTTATTATCTATAGAAAATTAAAACGTGGGGTGATTCTTTCCCTATATGCAAACAACTGTATGAGAAATTTTCAGAGAACAGTCTAGCTTTTGGTATATTTTAAATGATATTAGTAAAATGATCTACCAGTATTGCTGCTCAAGCTGCCTTAATTTTTGGACTTTGTAATCATGGATTTGTTGGCGGATATGATTGTGATTCAGTTAGTATTGGACTTATTGGTGACTAGGTTAGCTAAATTTCTAAAAGAAATTATTGCTTGTAGAACTGGGGAGAGATGGTGCAGGATTAGTATACAACAGGAAACATATAATTCTGTGCTAATTGGTGAATGGTATATCTTATACTTTTGGAGGGACAGGCAATAATAAGAATTTTGAAGTCCTTCATGAGATTGGGCTTCTCATGGAAATTATAGGCAATGTAATAACTCAGTGTGAGACATGGATCTAAAACTTTTGCCAGGGTTTTGGGTAGAGGGAAGAAATGCATAAAATTGATGCAAATTGCCGCCTTGAAGTTGATCAATACCCCACACTGGTCCAACTATGAATTTCTAATGAGCATCTTTTCCAACTCCCATTCCTTTGGCTGACACTTCCACAGGCAATTTTCGAAATGTGTTTCTATTTCTTGGTTTTGATGAACATAGAGGCATGCAAGCTCCCGGCAATTGCTTCTTAATGTTTTTGTATAAACTGTGGAGGCATTCTTCCCCAAATTTAGTGCAATGAACAGTTCTAGTACTGCTGAGGAACAAATTTGAAGCTATGTAATTCTGTCAGATTATCATTTATTATCTTTATGAGCATACTTCAATTTTTCACTGAATGTCAAAGCTGAGTGTTCCCTGTTTATTAAACTACTGATTTCCTTCTCTCTTGCAGTAATTGATATCTTAAGAGTACTTGTACTACATCCTGATGGAGCTAATTTACTTCGCAAGAAAATTGATGCTGGAAGTGGTAAATATGCAATAAAACCACTGATACTGTTTTTGCTTCCATAAAGAGAAAAAGTATCATTCATTTCTGATGTTAGTGTTGGTTCCATCATTGATGCATTGCATTTTTAGCAATTAAGCTGTTATTGATTTACAACTGTGGATATTGTTAGTTCCATCATAATTTTTTCTGCATAAAACTGTGGATATGTTGTTCGAGAAGTTTTGCTGTATATTGTTTAGTCTATATGCTTTCATCAGTATGGGCACTCACATATTCAGTGTTTAACAGATGTAGTTTTGGAGATTTTTAAGAGAGCCACAACTACACCAGTACAACCAGGAAATCTTTTGACTGTTATTCGAGCAACTACAAATCTTTTCAGGCATTCCTGTTTCTCTTTATGGTTACAACAACATTGCAGTGAGGTTGGTTTTTCCTCAGCTCAGTTCCTCACTTCCTCATGTACGTCTTGGGGATTGACTCGATGGAATCTTTACTGCAAGAGAAGTTTTTAACTGTGTTTTAATTCTATCCAACTGCAAATTTCGTTGTTTGATGCTGTGGAAAGTTCCATAGATTTCCTCCTTAGGAGGATTAATAAAGGCCTAAGATTGGTAACTATTTTCTCCTCCCTTAGACTTTCACGATCAGCATTTGCCTAGAATCCTACATGGATATGCAGACTTTTTTTTATCTTTTGGTAAGTGCTTTGTTTGTTGTCATGGAACTTTTTATATGTAGTCCATTCTAGAAATTGCTAAATTGAATAAAGTAGAACTGTTGATATCTGTGAAAGATTACTTGGACTTTGATTGCTTATGCATAAACAAGTAAAAATAACAATATTCTTAAATAAATGAAAGTATATTTGTGAACAGACATTCAAACTTTTATAAAATCCCTCGTCAATATTTATTGCTCTGATGTCATTTGTGTTAAATATGCCACAATCTATAAAATAAATCGAGATTCATGTCTGCATGTGAAAAGGACGAGTAATTTTTAATTGGTAATTGTTTCAAGTATCACACCATCAAAAGTTGAATTCTTTTGAGAGCCTAAATTCATGGTCAATTTCTTTGCATATTGCCAATAAAAATCTTTTCCATGTTGTGTATTTGCAGATTCTCGACGCGTTTTCGGGTTTTCGATCATTGTTTAACAAGAATGTACATTTATCGTACTCCACTTTGGTGCTCAAGTATTGTACATTCTCCTCTTTTACTTTTGTTCTTTTTAAGCAGCTCCCATTGGAACACTGATAGGCAAGGACCCTAACAACAAACCCAAATTTTGATACATCTGCATTTATGTGCTGCTTATTTGTGTCAATAAAGGCAGGTTATGATGTTTTTCTCTTGTCTGTTTCAAGAGTCAGAAACCCGAATTTTGGTACATCTGCATTTATGTCTGCTTAGGCCATGATGTTTTTTGCTTGTCTGTGTGTTAGGAGTTAGAAATCCAAATTTTGATATATCTTCATTATGTACTTCATGTTTTGTATCAATAAAGACAGGCCATGATGTTTTCCACTTGTTATCGTGTTGAGTCAGAAAATCAGTATTTTTATTGGAGACTTTTCTATTGTCCTTTTTGCAGTTATGCAGTGTTATTGATTGAAAAGAAGGATCAAGAAAGTCAAGCTCAAGTTCTCTCGGCAGCTCTTGAGGTAAGGCTGGTGTGTTTTACTTCAGTGTTTCTGTTGTTTTTTTATCTCTCCTGACATCTCTTAAGGTAAGGATGGTGTATTTACTTCAATATTTGAATATAAGTTAAATTATAGTTATTATCCATGTGCTGCCTAAGTTCTTGTAATATTATATTATTTTTTCTCTTGCTTTTCCACACAGATTGCAGAAGATGAAAACCAAGATGTTGACTCCAGATTTCGAGCTCTTGTTGCCATTGGTTCATTGGTTTGTTATCTTTCTGGAGCTTGTTTCTTTATTGAATTATTTTGTAATTTACATCAAACATGTTTTGGAGTAAATAATGCTTAAGATCTAATATTATCTTTTCTTGTTTTCGCCAATCACCTCTGATATCCTCATTCCTTTTCTTTATTAGATGCTTGAAGGTCTTGTTAAGCCAATTGCGATTGACTTTGATGTTCAAAGCATTGCGGAATCTGCAAAGGCTTCGAAGGAATCCAAGATTGCTGAAGCGGGGTCAGACATAGAATTTGTAATCAAATTTGCATGACAATAGTTTGTGGTCTTCTTTTATCTTCATACCATATAGCTTGGGAACGCTTGGATCAAATCCTTTAGAAAGCCTCTGAAAATTATATAACATTAGAAAATGTACTTTGTCCAATAATATCTCGCTGTTTTTCATTAAAATATTTTACCATTTCAGTTATGACAGGGTATATGTTGACAAGTGATTGTATATTACATTTTCTGTAAAAAGGGATTTATGTTGACAAATGACAAGTGATCATATATCAGTTGTACTCATTTTTGTTTTAATTTTATTTTTCATTGGTTTTTTATGTGAAAAATGTTTGGAGCATGCTCTACTTTTGCAGGCAAAGGACCTGTGGAAGTACAGGTCGGCTTTTCTCTTTAAAGTTTTGCAACTTATCCTAGATCCTATTTGCAATAGTATGGTTATCTAAAGGTTAGCAAAACTTGTAATTGGATGGTTAAATTACTTTGATTTCAGTATAAATCTGCATATTCTCTGAAATTGTGTTTTATTTATCCAAAAATTTTTGATGTTTGAGAACAATTTAGAAAAACCTGAGAAAAGGTGGGGCAGGTGCAATGATGGTTGTGGGTTAAAGTTGATGAGCTTTGTAACCATATATTTTGTCAGGGAAGTCGAAAAAGTATGGAATAATTGAGTGGGTCGGACATTAAATTATATTAAAAACTTAAGATTTATGGGAAATAAATATTTTGTATTATATATATTGAATCTTATCTATTTAATATTCAATGTGAGATTAATTCATTATATTTGATATTATAATAATATTTTTCTTTAAATGTGATTTGATCACATTAATTTTAGTATTTTTAATCAAAATTTTTTTTTATTCGATTAGGTTTATTGTGTAACTTATACTAACGGATTTTTGTCTCAATTTTTGATTTTTTTTAATAAGGACTAATATGTGACTTAATTCAATTGCATTATTACAATATTTTTTTACTTAACTAATTTTACCATGTGACTTATACTAATGAGTTTTTATCTCAATTTTTGATTTTTTTAAGAGAGACTGGCTTGACTTTGTCGCATCATTACGGTATTCTTTTACTTGATTAATTTCACCGTGTGATCTATACTAACGGATTTTTATCTCAATTTTTGATGTTTCTTAAGAGAGACTAACATACGATTCAATTCAGTTGTATCATCACGGTAATTTCGATTTTAAGAGTTTGTACAGTTTTGAATCTGAAACTTTGATACCATTTATTAGAGTTGTCAAAAGAGTATCGAATAAAAAAATATAATATGTTGGATATCAAACCATTATAAAAACTTAAGCTAATGGAATATGAGATTTTTTCACTATTTATATTGAACCTTATTTATCTAATATTCGATATGAGATTAACTTATTATATCTGATATTATAATAATACTTAATTAGAAATATCACCTTAACTATTCTCTGCTGTCAGCAAAATTACAGACAATCCTCTACTACCTATTTATAGATATTTCTCTATAAACTTAATATTGATATTTATACTAACTGTTATGGTTTAGTAAATTTATTTTCGTCCATTTTTTATATTTAGTTGGGTTTATTTTTCAGTCCAGAAGTCAAACAATTACAAATTAGTTCGAGATGAAATGATCTTTACTGAGTTCTGTACGGATAATATATATAAACGCGTTTTCACACCACTTCCAACCCATAGTCATCTTCTCAACCGTAGATCGCAACCTTCCTGCGCATCAGACGCCCGCTCACCCAGGCATTGCCCGCTCTCGACCTCAACGTCGAATCCGTTCGCCCACCTCTAACCCCGGCTTGCCATAACCCCGTACCCTGCTCGACTTCAGCGCCAAATCAATCCGCCCACCTCCGTCGTATGCTAGCCCGAGCCTCGTCTTTGAATCAACACCGGAGCAAGAGTAAGGATCATCGTCACCTACGCTTAACTCTTCTCACGGTAAAGCGCACGTGCCGTGGACACCACATCCAATCTGATATGTTTTTTATTTTCTCTAATTCTTGGCCTTGGAGTGTAGTTCTTAATCTTATTTAAATTTGATGTTAAATGTGGAGGATTTTTTTGGCAATATTCACAGCATAGTTGATTTATTGCTTCCTTGTCTTATGATTGGTTTAGAATATTATTATCAATACCGTGAGTTGGTCAATCCATTCTATGGCTATGCAATGTCTGTCTTTTTTTTTTTTTGGAGAGCAAAGAGATGCATAAGGCTGCAAAAATGAGTTCATAATTGAACTTTTTTTTTGTCACACAACAGTGATCTAATCAGGGATAACAGAGAGCTATTTAATGTCATTGGATCATATAAGAGTGAATTCATAATTGCACATTTTTTTTGTCACTCAAGGCTGCAAAATTGTAGCACATAAAAATCATCCAAGATATAGCTAGTCAAAACATACACGTTAGAAAAGAAAATAAACCCATACAAATAAAGTAAATCTACAACAACATATATATTCTTGTATTATCTTGGGATAGATATACACAATTTTGAAAGATTTCAAGGTATTTGTTAAATTTTTAAAAAAGTGTTAATAATTTTAAAAAATAATCTAACCATATTTTTTAATTTTAGAAAACTCTATTTTGTAAAAAATGCTAATAAAAATTATTACAAAAACAAAGCTACATTTTTGCTATAAAATCTCAAAAAATAGGGATAAGTTTACTATATTTGAAAGTAATGATCTAATCTATAGTTTTCAATTTTTGCTAAACTAATGGAACTAGTTTTGTTGATATTCATTTTTTAGCACCAAATAACCAAATGTTTAGGCGCATTTTGATTAAAGAGGAGCAACGCAATATAAGCTTTCAAAAAAATAAAATTATATATTATTTATTGTGAATTATTTATGTTATCAAATCTTGACCAAAAATGAGATATTTATCTTGTGCACAATCAAACAATATATAGCCCTTGTGAAAACAATTAATTTTAAGCATTAGGTAAGGTATATATTTTCTATGGGATGCCATGATTCGGAAGTATGAATACATAATGCTATTGGCAGTATGATTAGATCATGTTTAATGATTTCAGAGAGGAGCTTGGTAAAAAGGAGGTCGAGTAGTTACCTCTTTTAAAAGATGATTCTAATGCTCCCAGTGAATCTTGACAAAGTGTAAATGGATCTTTTGTTAGGAATAAGGAAATGAGTTGGACAAAAAGCAAAAGGCATATGTCTTCTTTAGGGAATATCTCGAGGTTGCAAAAGTGAAAATGGAACAATGTTGATGAAATTATAATGGAAGAGTTGATAGTTGGTGTGCGTGATATTGCATGCATCATCATGACAGCCAAAAAAAATTTTCGAAAGAAATCAGTATACTCAGTCTTGATGAGATTCAGAGGAAAATGATTTAGTCCTACTTTTCTGAAGCTTATATGCATGGACTTACATGCTGATGAGATTGATGATATGATATTCGTTAATGTCATGGACAAAGAGACTAGAATTAAGTGGTTAAAAGAGTTTTTTGTTGATGATAATGTGTAGTACATGCACAATTTTTATGCAGTTGTTTCAGTTTATAGTTTCAACTTTGTCCTTCTCCTTTAGTTGTTTTAGTTTATATTTTCTTTCTTTCTTCTTCTTCTTCATATTCTTCTTCAGTTCAACCTTGTCCCTCCTCAATTTAGTTTATTCTTTCAACTTTGTTTATCTCCAGTTGTTTCAGTTTATATTTTTTTTACTTCTTCTTCTTCTTTCTTTCTTTCTGTCCTTGTTCTTCAATTGTTTCAGTTCATGTCTTCTTCTTCTTCTAAGTTTAATTTTGTCCTTCAAGTTATTCTTCAACTGCTTTAATTCATATTTTCTTCTTTTTCTTTAGTTTATATTTTCTTTCTATTGTTCAGCTTAACCTTGTTCTTTGAACTTCTTCAGTTCCACTTCGTCCTTCTTCAATTGCTTCAGTTTATATTTTATTTCTTCTTCCTTTTCAGTTATTCTGCAGTTTATATTTTATTCCTCTTCAGTTTAGGTTTTTTTCTTTAATTTCTTCTTCAACTATTTCTTCTTTTTCTTTTTTTTCTTCAACTGAATCATTCTTGAGTTTACCTTTGTTTGTTAACTTATTCTTCTTTAACTAATTTAGTTTGTGTTTTCAACAACTGTTTCAGTTTGCTTTGTCCTTTTCAATTTAACGGTTTATATCTGTTCAACTTCTGCTTTTTCCTTCTTTTTTGTTTACATCTATATCTTCTTTATGTTTTATCTTCTTCAATTTAACTTTGATTCAGTTTATATCTATTCAACTTCTTTTCAGTTTATATTTCTCTTGAACTGTTTCAGTTTATATTCTTTATGCCTTCTTCAATTAACCGTTTACATCGGTTAATCTTCTTCTTTTCAGCTTGTATCTTTTTATCTTCTTCAATTCAACTTGTCAGTTTATACCAGTCAATATCTCTTTCTACGTGTTCAACTTCTCCTCCTCCTTCTTCGTTTCAGTTTGTTCCACTTCTTCTTCATCTTCTTCAATTCAACGTTGTCCTATTCTATCTATCCAAATTCTTCTTCTTTCTTCAATTCAACTCTTTATATCTTTTCTGCTTCTTTATTCCACTTATTCTTCATCTTGTTCAATTCAATGTTGTACTTCTCTATCTATTCAACTTCTTCTTTCTTCAATTCAACTCTTTATCTCTTCTGCTTCTTTATTTCACTTCTTCATCTTCTTTAATTCAAAGTTGTCCTATTCTATCCATTCAACCTCTTCTTCCTTTTTCAATTCAACTCTATTCTACTTCTCTTTATACCTTCAATTCAACTTTGACCTATTCTATCTATTCAACTTTTTCTTCCTCTTCAATTCAACTCTTTATATCTCTTCCGCTTCTCTTTATACCTATTCTACTTCTACATCAATTCAACATTATATCTTTATATGTATTCCACTTCTTCTTTCTCGTACATTCAATTTTTATATCTTTTTATCTATCCCACTATTTCTTCTTCTTATTCAAATTGACTTCTTTGATTCAGTTTATGTCTATTCTGTCTATTCTGTCTA
The DNA here is from genome assembly GCA_005019695.1 of Trichopus zeylanicus subsp. travancoricus. NCBI lineage: Eukaryota > Viridiplantae > Streptophyta > Magnoliopsida > Dioscoreales > Dioscoreaceae > Trichopus > Trichopus zeylanicus. The sequence goes on from RXID01014328.1 coordinate 400,411, forward strand.
TTCCACTTATTTTTTTTCTATCTATTCTACTTATTTTTCAATTCAACTTCTTTGATTCAATTTATATCTTATTCTATCCATTCAATTTCAATTTATATCTTATATCTATCTATTCAACTTCTTGAATTCAACTTTTTTGATTTAGTTTATATCTAGTCCATCTATTTTTGATTTCTTCTTATTCTTCAATTCCATTTATATCTTATTCTATCTATTCAAGTTCTTCAATACAATGTCTTTGCTTCAGATTATATCTTCTTCTTCTTCAGTTCAACTATGATTCAGTTTATATATATATATATTCTATTTCTTCTTTTTATCTTCTTCAATTCAACTTTATCTATTTACTGTTAAAGTTTTAGGGTTTATGGCTGTGTCTAGGATTTCTCTGTGATGAAGAAGAGAGTTCTAATCTTACTCGGGCTCTTTCTCATGACCCATTTATATCGATATATCTTCGGTTTTGGCTGAACCTTTAATGGATTTTGGACTTTCTAATTGGACTATGATAAACCCTCAAATTATACAAGTATTGGAAGGTACTTGATTATGCAACCATACTCATCAAACTCAAATCCCATATCAGTATTCGCAGGCTCTGATTTCAATTCTTTCAACATTTATATCTATTCCACTTTTTCTTCTTATTCAATTAGCTTCTTTGATTCAGTTTATATCTATTCTATCCATTCAACTTCATTTTTTATCTCTTCCACTTTTTCTTTGTCTTTCTTCAATTCAATTTTATCTCTTTATATCTGTTATTCTTCTTTTGCTTCTTCTGCTTGTTTTTGTTTTTGTTTTTGTTCTCTTTATCTTCATCTTCTTCTTTGATTCAATTTATACCACTTCTTTATTCAGTTCAACTTTTTATCTCTCTTTCGCTTCTCTTTGTACCTTCAATTCAACTTTGTCCTATTCTGGCTATTGAAATTGTTCTCCATTAATTCAACTCTTTAGATGTATTCCACTTCTTCTCATTCTTGTTCAATTCAACTTCTTTGATTCAGTTCATTTCACTTCTTCATCATCTTCAATTCAATTTTATCTCTTCATATATGTTCCACTTCTTCTTATTCAATTCAATTTCTTTGATTCAGTTTATATCTATTTTATCTATTCAACTTCTTCTTCTTTCTTCAATTCAGCTCTTTTTCGCTTCCACTTCATCTTCTTCAATTCATTTTTATCTGTTGAACTTTTTTTTTTCTTCTTCTTTATCTTCATCTTCTTCTTTGATTCAATTTATTCTGCTTCTTCTTCTCTTCTTCAAGTCAATGTTGTCCTGTTCTATTTATTCAACTTCTTCTTTCTTAGATTTCAACTCTTTCTATCTCTTCTGCTTCTTTTTATACCTTCAATTCAACTTTGACCATTCTATCTATTCAACTTCTTCTTCTTCTTCTTCTTCAAATCAACTTTATCTCTTTATATCTATTCAACTTCTTCTTCTTCTTCTATTCAAATTTATCTCTTTTTCTATCCCACTTCCTCTTCTTCTTCTTCTTCTTCAATTCAACTCATTCTATCTATTTCACTTCTTCTTTTTCTTCTTATTCAATTCATCTCTTTATATCTACTCCACTTCTTCTTCTTCTTATTCAATTCAAATCTTTATATCTATTCTAGTTATATATCTATTCCAGTTCTTCTTCTTCTTCTATTCAACTCTTTACATCTATTCCACTTATTCTTATTCAATTCAACTCTTTATATTTATTCTAGTTTATATATATTCTTCTTGTTTTCAGATTCTTTTATTCAGTTTATTCCACTTCCTTTTTGCCTTCGCCAATTCAACTTTATCTCTTTATATCTATTCCACTTTTGCAGCTTCTTATTCACTTCAACCTCATTGATTCAGTTGATATCTATTCTATCTATTCAACTTCTTTTTTCTTCAATTCAACAATTTACATCTCTTCCTTCTTCAGTTGTTTCAGTTTATACTTTCAATTTTGCCCTCCTCCTTTAGTCATTTCAGCTTATATTTTTTTTCTTCCTCTTCTTCTTCATATTCTTCTTCAATTCGACTTTGTCCCTCTTCAGTTCAGTTTATTCTTTCAACTTTGTCCTTTATCTTCAGTTGTTTCAGTGTATATTTTCTTATTCATTCTTCTTCTTCTTCTTTCTTTCTTTCTGTCCGTGTTCTTTAATTGTTTCAGTTTATGTCTTCTCCTTCTTCTAAGTTTAATTTCGTCCAACTTCTTCTTCATCAACTATTTTAGTTCATATTTTCTTCTTTTTCTTCATTTTATATTTTCTTTCTTATTCTTCAGTTTAACCTTGTTCTTTGAACTTATTCACTTCAGCTTCGTCCTTCTTCAATTGCTTCAGTTTATATTTTCTTTCTTCTTCCTTTTCTGTTCACCTGGAGTTTATATTTTATTCCTCTTCAATTTAGCTTTTTTCTTTAACTTCTTCTTCAACTATGTTGTTCTTGTTCTTTGTTTTCTTCAACTGAGCAATTCATTGTTTCGTCTTCTTGAGTTTACATTTGTTTGTTAACTTATTCTTCTTTAACTGTTTCAGTTTTCTTTCTCCTTTTTAATTTAACAGTTTATATTTGTTTCAACTTCTTTTTTCTTCTTTTCAGTTTACATCTCTATCTTGTTTATATCTTATCTTCTTAAATTTAATTTTGGTTCAGTTTATATCTATTCAACTTCTTTTCAGTTTATATTTCTCTTCAACTGTTTCAGTTTATACTCTTTATACCTTCTTCAACTAACAGTTTACATCTCTTAATCTTCTTCTTTTCAGCTTATATCTTTTTATCTTTTTCAATTCAACTTGTCGGTTTACACCAATTTATATCTCTTTATCTTCTTCTTCTTAAATTGAACTTTGATTGTTCAATTCAGATTTATGTATTTATATCTGTTCCACTTTTTCTTCTTCTTCTTCTTCATCATTATCATCTTCTTCTTCTTGAATTCAACTCGATCCTTCCCTTTCTTTTTATCTCTATTCCACTTCCACTTCTTCTCCTTCGTCTTCTTCAACTTCGATTCAGTTCATATCTATCTTTAGCTTCTACTCCTTCTTGAACTCTGATTTAGTTCATATCTATCTTTATCTTCTTCTTCTTCTTCTTGATCATCTTCTTCCTCAATTCAACTTTATCCTTTCCTTTCTCTTTATATCTTTTCCACTTATGCTTCTTCTTCTCATTGTCATCATCTTCCTATTCTTCAATTCAACATTATCCTTCCCTTTCTCTTTATATATGTTTTCTTTCTTCCTCTTCTTCTTCTTCTTTGATTCAGTTCATATCTATCTTTATCTCATTCAGTTCAACTTCTTCTCCTACTTCTTCTTCTTTGATTCAGTTATTCCACTTCTTCATCTTCTTCAATTCAACTTTATCTCTTTATATCTATTCCACTTCTCCTTCTTATTCAATTAACTTTTTTGATTCAGTTTATATCTATGCTATCTATTCAGCTTCTTCTTCTTCATTCCTCAATTCAGCTCTTTTTATCTCTTCCACTTCTTCATCTTTCTTCAATTCAATTTTATCTCTTTATATCCATTCAACTTCTTCTTCTTCATCTTCTTGTTTGCTTCAGTTTACTCCCCTTCTTCATCTTCTTCAATTAAACATTGTCTTATATTGTCTATTCAACTTCTTTTTCTTTATTCAATTCAACTCTTTGTCTCTATTCCGCTTCCCTTTATACCTTCATTTCAGCTTTGTCCTATTCTATCTATTCAACTTCTTCTTCTTTCTTCAATTCAACTCCTTATATATCTTCCACTTCTTCTTCTTATTCAATTCAACTTCTTTGAGTCAATTTATTCCACTTCTTCATCTTCTTCAATTCAATTTTATCTCTTTATATATATTTCACTTCTTTTTATTCAAATCAACTTATTTGATTCAGTTTATGTCTATTCTATCTCTCCCACTTCTTTTTCATCTTCTTCAATTCAACTTTATCTCTTTATATTTGCTCAACTTCTCCTCCTCCTCTGCCTCCTACTTCAATTCAGTTTATTCTACTTCTTTTTCATCTTCTTCAATTCTACGTTGTCCTATTTTACCTATTCAACTTCTTCTTCTTTTTTCAATTCAGCTCTTTATATCTCTTCCGCTTCTTTATTCGACTTCTTCATCTTGTTCAAATCAACATTGTCTTATTCTATTTATTTAACTTCTTTCTTCAATTCAATCTTTATATCTCTTGTGCTTCTTTATTTCACTTCATCTTCTTTGGTTCAAAATTGTCCTATTCTACCCCATTCAACCTCTTCTTCTTTCTCCAATTCAACTCTTTAAATCTCTTCCACCTCTCTTTATACCTTCAATTCTACTTTGACCTATTCTATCTATTCAACTTCTTCTTCCTCTTCAATTCAACTCTTTATATCTCTTCCACTTCTCTTTATTCCTATTCTACTTCTTCATCTTCAATTCCACTTTATCTCTTTATATCTATTCCACTTCTTCTTCCTCTTCCATTCAATTTCTATATCTTGTTATCTGACTCACTTCTTGTTCTTCTTATTCAATTCAACTTCTTTGATTCAATTTATATCTATTCTATCTATTCAATTGCTTCTTCTTCTTCAATTCAATTCAACTTCTTTGATTAAATTTATATCTTATTCAATCTATTCAATTTCAATTTACATCTTATATTTATCTATTCGATTTCTTCAGTTCAACTTCTTTGATTCTGTTTATATTATCTTCTTCTTCTTCAATTCAACTATGATTCAGTTTATATCTATTCCATTTCTTCTCTTTTTCTTCTTCAATTAACTTCTATCCATCTTCTTCAATTCAAATTTGATCTAGTGTATATCTCTTTATCCTCTTCAAGTAAACCTCCTTTACTGTTTTTTTTACTGTTTCAATTTATTTTCTTCAATTCCACTTCTTGTTCTTCTTCTTCTTTTGATCTTCTTATTCTTTTTCTTCTTTGTTTACACTTTCAGTTTATCTGTAGGAGAGAAAGCCCAACTCCTAGTCAGGTTTCAACTAGTATAAATTCGAATGTAAATAAATATCTGAGCCCTTTTCCTATTCAATTTTCTAGTTAGACTAGAAAAGTAACAATAAATATAGATAAGTATAGATGAGAGCAGCCAACTAGCAGTAGGTAGCTTATGCGTTTATTTTACTATTTCAACAGTTTGTTATTGCTTTCGGGGAAAAAAATTATTAACAAATTGTCTCTGATAGCGTACGAGGTTCCTTGGACATTATGATCTGAATTTCTATTAAACTGTTTTCTCTTTGATTGCTAAAAGTCTTCTCTTGATGGTGATTATCTGCAGTTAATTCAGTACTCATATATCCCTCCTTTTTTTAAGGCTCATAGCCTTGTGCTTAAAGCTTTCAGGGGATCACATTTGTTCACAACTTAGTTTTGATGAACTGCAAGTAATCACTTTCTGTGGCTGGTCTGTATAGATTCATGTTTACATGCCATGATTTTGCAGCATGGGTCCTGTGATTTGAGTTTCATTTTTGTCATGCTTATGCTTTGATTTACTTGTTTATTTATTTTAAATTGCTTATGAATTGTACAACACACTGACCCTGATACCATTTGTGAATGAGACTTAAATTACTTGGTAGGTATTATAACCAAATCCTTGATTAGACTAAATTATGAAAAAATAATACATTCTTTTCTTTTAAGAGAGAGAACCAATCCATTCTTAATTTTATTTGAAGTGATTTAAATGGTATACAATCTGGTTAATCCATTCTTAACTATGCAAATTTAGTTTATTTATTAGATTCCAGTTAATATTCATGCAGTTGTACTTGTGTTCTAACAATCTAGGCTAGTGTCACACCCGTTATGAGTGGTAGGTGCCACCACAACGAGATCATGTAACGGACCTCATGATCTCAGAGGCAATGGAGTGCCTCCAGCGTGTGTGTGCACGAGCAGCACACATACAAGCAAACAACCAGCTGTGATGATCGGTGCCACTACGAGGAGTATCATGCGAGGGAGCGCATGATTATGCGAGGCGACGGACTGCCTCCAACATATGTGTGCGCGGGCAACACACATAGCAGCAAGTGACGGAGTCACGACATGTTCGGATGGAGACCTGAACAACCCAAACAGTCCTGCAGAGCGAGCAGCGGGAGCATGTGAATAGCCTGAACACTTGGCGTCGTAGGCTGAAGACACGTGGTTGCAGGCTGGAGAACCAGAGCTGCAACTGTCAAGGGACACGTGGCCAGCAAAGAGGCAATTGAGGGCTCGTGGGACAGGTGGCAGCAACTCAGAGAGTCAACTAATTGTCAGGAGAATATTGTGGAGCATGTTCTCCATGACCTCCAGCAGTTGAACTGCAGGGAGAACAATGTGGAACATGTTCTCCATGATCTCCAGCAGTTACTCGCAGCCAAATATGTGTACTATAAATAGATTAGGGGGTCTATTGAGATGGGGACACACCCAAGTAGAGAGACTTGTAGTGTCACTCCGTATTAAGAGTTGTATTTCCTTTTATGTGAGTAATAAAAGGTTGACAAGGTTGCTGTACTTCTCTTCTCCTCTATACTCTTGTGGGCTTGTGCGAGTTTGGCGGGCTGAGATGGGCGAACCTTGGCGCCATCACGGGCGAAATTTCAGGGTAGAAGTTTGGCCGGTGTGACATATAGTGGATCAATTTGTTGGTGGGATTAATATACTTGTCATGCTTATCATGCATTCTTCCTTTTTAAGATTCAACTGGGGAATCACATGGATCTTCCATTGAATCACATTTGTTCACAACCAGGTTTTGATAAAGAATGAACAACCAGTTTCCATGGCTGGTTTGTGATTGATTCTGGATTAATTTCCTGGTTAATTGTTTTGGTTATTTAAATATACCAATGCTTTGATGTATTGTGTTTTGAAATTGCACATGTATTGGGTTACTCTATGATCCCATTTGTATATGGAACATAGCTTGGTAGGTCGAACCATACTCTTGATTAGGCTGAATTACTAAAAATTTATCCATTCATAATTCTACTAAACTACATCTACAATTTGATGCTCTTTATAAATGAAATCCATTTAACAGTCTTAACAGTCACCTTTTAGTGCTCAACTCTTGATCTATTATTTTGTTAGTTACATCTACAATTTACTAGAACATGTGCTAAAACAAGATATGAGATATTATTACCAGCTCAGCTGAAATTAATGAGGTCGTTGCCCATAAATTTGTATTTGCATTTTTCTCTTAGAAGTCTATTATGACAATGTTAATATAAAAGATGCTCACTAGGAAGACTTGTTTCAGAAAAACTAAAAAGGGCTTATTGAATACTCAGTTCTATAACCGTTCTATTCTACTCAAATCTTCTATTATTGCAGGACCTTAGCAGTTGTATATTTTGCATAAGGGCTAAATGACCTATCATTTGCAATATTGATTTTGGACATTTTTAAATTTCTGCCCTTATTTTGACATTTCTTCATGACTGCTCAAGCTTAGGAAATTTGTTGAGCTTTAAGCTGAAAGTACTTTAGTTTTGAACTTGGCCGTTGTTGATATTCTCGAGTGTTTTTAACTTAAAAAAATTGCAAATATCGCATCATGGGGGTTATGCTGAAAAAAAACTGCTTTTCTTTTCTGCTGTTCCTGCACTATTTTACTGCACAATTTAGTGCTGAAATAGTGCTAAACTAACTGAATCTCTACGCTATTTTTGTAAATTCTCAAACCAAAACTGTGCTGAAACTTCTAAAAAAATTGGTCATATTTGGAACTCCCCACAATCATCGTGCCAGTTGCCAAATACTTGCTCACAGTTTGTCACTTTCAAGTAAAAAACATGCTATATTGTGATCTGAAATCAACATTGTTCCTGCACTATACCTAATCTTGTTGTTCCATCCTCAATATTAGCACATATTTGGATATAACAGCTGAAAACTACAATCTTTCTACTAGATTTCTAAGACTTCTCCATGAAAGAATCATACTTTCTGCTAAAATTTCAGCCAAGTATCTGTTAAATATTACCAATTAATTTAGTGCTAGGACGTTTCCTGAATTGTTAGATTTGAGTAGAAACTTTTTTGAAGTACTGCTGGAAAAATTATCTGTTTAAATATCATACAGCTAATGTTTCTAGCTTGTTCTCCTACATTAATGTCTCAGTTTTATATTCATCTATATAAATACATTTGTGATCTGTTACTGGTATAAAGTTAGCTTTCCTTCGAAACTCTTGTGATGTATTTCTAAATATTGAATTGCAATTTTCTATTGTATAGTACTCTTTTTTTTTGTTGAGATTTTGTTGTATAATATTGTGATTTCTGACTTGAAATTGTTACTAATGCTAAGAATTCCTGATCATTGAACTTGAAATAGTATTACAACATCTGTTACTTGTCATCTGAATTTCTACAACTTTTTATTGAAATCAATGTTGCAAGTAATTACCATATTTACTAATATTCACTTAACATTGCTATTTGCTATTCTAATTGATACCTAAAAAAAAACATGTGCTCTTAACATTTTTGGGTGCAGATTGAGGATAATCGCGTGGGGATGGGTATTGATTTTTCCAACCATAGTAGTTCTCCTACAAACATTATATGTTGTCCAAACCTATTGTCGACACTACTATCAAGAGTAAAAATGAAAATTTAATACCTGAAGGACAGAAGGACAACACAACAAAAATTATCATTTGACATGCAGAAATCAAATCGTCTGAGTGTAAATAGGAGCACCTTTAGGTATGTTTAAGCTTTAGTTCATTTGTTGTTTATTTGGCAGAGGAAGAACGTGGATAATTGGCATATTGTTGGACTAAGGGGAGTTTCACACATGTAGATATGATGCTATCAATTGAAGGCTAGTTCGCTAGTTTGATGCAATCTAAAATAAAGATTATACAATCGATATTAAGGATAAATATTAAGCAAATAAATCATTCATTATTAAATGTGTGATTGGGATTAACCCTCATTATTTCTTGTGGCTACCATAGTCAAGTGGTATTATATGCAGAAGCATAATAAGTTAAATTTACTCAAATGAGGCCATAGTTTTGATTCTTCTTCCCATTAGCTTGGCTTTGGTCTCAGTTTTTGAAATAGTTATTGATTGATAGGCTCTAGGTTCTTTTTTCTTATTCATCCAAGAACATAATTGGATTTTAGTAATGAAATAATTGCATCAGGTTGATAAACAACAAAATTAATGTATCGGTGCAAATAAACTAGTTAACGTTTAGGTTAAGACTGTTTTAATATTAGCACATAAATGTGTTGGTAGTATGTAAATTTATATAAATATAAGCCAAACATATGGGTTGAGAAAATTAGACAAATTTTGAAAGGTTATTTGTGAAAAATAAATTTTTAGTACTTTAGAAAATATTTGGATTTTAGTTTTAAATTCAACAATTTAAAGAATCAGGCTTCATTTTCAGGTATATATGGAGAGGCCATATGTAAAAAAGTATTTTCTTTGACCAGATTTAAGGGTTTCTTTTGAAAATTTTAAAGGGTGACGTGTGTAAACCACAATTGTTTTGTATTGATCAGCCCACGTTTGGTCTTACGAATTGGTTTTGCAGCTGAAAGTTGGAAAACATAAAAAAATAAAAAAATAAAATAAAAATAAAAATTATAATATAAAGATAAGGTATTATCTCCATTTGTTTAATACAATCCTGGTTAAGTTTGGTTAAGCATTGCCAAGTGGAGCAAGCGATACTGATGTGAAACCGATACCATGACCGGCCGGTGCATTTAATGTGAGCTACTCGGTTTGTGGTTGACTGCCGCCAATTCTGTCGCCTTCATTCTTATAATCTTTCAATAAAAAATAATAATAATTTACCTTCTCTGATTTTATTATTTGATATTATGATCTTCGTTTGTCGATTAGAAAACAAGGAAAAGATGCTTAAAATTGTGATCGGAACGAGTCGTACTCTGTGGCTTAGTAACTAAGGAGGACTCTCCGTGTTGACCACTGCGAGGCACGTGTCCTACAAGCTTTCATACGAAATCAGGTTTTCATCGTTTTAATTACATCCCATGCAGCGAACAATAAATTGCCAAAAGGCATTATGGTGGAGTCCCAGACTTATCAAATCGAATTAATATATTAATTTAAATATTAAATTCTTTTAAAAAATTAAATCCATAGAATATAAATTTTTTATTATATATATTAAATTTTATTTATTTAATTATTTGATGTAAAATTAATTCATTATATTTAATATCATAATAATTGTTTCTTCGATAATATTAATTTTAATACTTTTAATCAATTTTTTTTTATTAAATTAATTTCAATTAATGTCATTGGAAAATAGTCTAATACAATTCAATAATTTACTTTTTAAGTGATAGAATCCGTGCATTCACTATTAATCATATAATCTCTAGTTGAGTTAATTCTTTGAGTCTAATATTTGTATTCGATTAATCACATTTAACATGATATCGATTAAATCCCACACCACCTACCGCTGAATCTAAAATTCACATATGACTCAATTATATTATCAACTATTAAACTAGTGTGTGTCAACATGTGATTTTGTCCATTTTTCGTCTATAAATAGACATTATTTCAATCTCTAACTTTGAGAGAGACTATTATATAACTTAACTTAATTGTATCATTATCATGATAATTTAGTCTTAAATAATTAGCACAATTTTCAAGATAAAACTTTGATGCCACTTATTTGGGGGAAGTTCAAGAGTATCAAATCGGATTAATATAATGGGCTGAATACCAAACTATTCTAAAATCTTAAGTTGATAATATATACTAAACTCACCTTATTCAATTATTTGATATGAGACTAATTCATTATACTTAACATTAAGATTTTGTATAATCTTGAATCTAAAGCTCCAATATTAATTGTTTTAATTTACAACAAAAGGTCCATGGATTATTTTGTTCACAAACAATAAAATAAATGAGAAGTAATACAAGATCAAACCAAAAAAAGTGACACACTAATATACATAGTTCACCCAAAATCAATATCATGTCCATTATCAATAGGTTCTATAAGAATTTACAAAAAAAACTACTCTTTTTCTCCAACTAAATTCTTCACCAAGCCAACACCATGAGAAACTAATACAAAAGACAATCGAAAATCACTAGAAAGACCCACATATAAAAGCTGACACTCTCTTTTTCTCTCTATTCTTTTTATTTTTCTCTAGTTCAACCACAACACCACCTAAACTCTATGTATTATTAAAGTATTTATGACTCTCTATGGAGTCTAAGTTCTACTCTAATTATAACTCCTAATATTATATAATAGATATTCAAAATCAGACGTAAATTCAAATTCAACTTTGAATTTTTTACTTTAACTCTAACTCTAATATATTACTCTTTGTAGTTTTGATGATGAACAAATTTTATATTTAATCCCATATTAAGCACGTCTAGTTTATACCCAAGATGATCCTGAAAAAAAGATCAAGATATCCAAACTCAACAAATCTCCACCTTGGCTTAAAGTCAGGTATGTCATCACCACGAAATTTCAACCATCATCTCTCATCTAGCCACTACCTTTGGGCTATTAGCTTGTTTAGTTAATCACAAGACGCGATCTCGAGCTAAACTCAAATTCACTCTTCATGCTTATAACCTTATACTTTTAAAAGTTCTTCAGAAAATCTATGTCTACTGCCCTAACAAAAATAACTCGAAAAGAATATTTATCTCCCATCGAATCAATCAGAGTATCACGCTTCCCCCTTGTAGTTGTAGCCATTAGAACTCTACTTAAAATGGTGCTTCCTACCAGTTGCTAAATATTTTCTCACTTTTCTCCTTCCACAAAGATCAGAATGTTGCGTACCGCTTTCATGACTCCTATCTCTTATTGAATAAGTACAATCTTTTGAGTCCAGTGTAGTGAGTAAAATTAGATTCTTTTATATTTTGGGGACATGCTTTACCCCAGTCAAAGTGCGAACTGTTCCATCAAATATTTGGATTCTAATTGTTCCCATATTGGCCATCTCACAAGTCAATTTATTGCACAATCAAATATTATCTTCTTTCTTATTCTCTTCATAAGAAGTAAATTAATCCTTCTTAAATTAAACATAGTAGGAATTAGTAGAATTTAAAATTCACTGATCAAAAATACTAATTTTTGCTAATATTGTAAGAACGTCTCTATTCACACTAATATCAGAAGTATTATTTGTTATTGTTATCATCATATTGAAAGACTCTATCTTCCCAAGATTCAAGTAATATCGTTTGATATGGTCATACTTCTTATACGAATAACATTGTACCTTTTGATTTAGATTATTGCTAGTCTTTTTTATATTCTCTCAATTTTTCTCTTCTGTGAGCTACTAATTCTTCATCAAACTTAATATCGGTATTGAAATTTCTCATTTTCTCATTAGAAAAGAGATTATTAGCACCTCCTCCATCTTGAAAGTTTCCTTTACTCATATGTAGGATATACAATTGTTGTTTTAGGTAAAATTTGTTTATAAGATTTTTTGATATGTACAATTTTATTTAGACATCCATCATCGTCTTATTGTTGATGATATTGTAGAAAATCTCATTAGTCAAGTTTAGAATAATTAAATTTAATACTTTCTAATTTATCTCTCAATTTTTATCATTCATCTTGGTAATTTTTTTTTTACCCTTTAACGTTTTTTATACACTTTGATAAATAAAAATTGTCTTCCTCTTTTTAATCATAAAATAAAATTTATCTTACAACCAAACTCTTCCATCTCAAATAAGGACTTATCATCTTGATTATTTATTTTTAAACTCTAATATTAATTATTTTGATTCACAGCGAAATCTTCATGTATCACATTATTTATAAATAATATAATAAACGAAAAATAATATAAGATAAAAATATAAAATAAGACGAGATATAGTGATGGTTTACCTACAGTTGGGTTATACTCGTAAGAAAAGCGAGAGATCCACCATCTTCGAAGAGAATCTTCAAAATAGTACTACAAGTAAATACTACGAGAGACAATAGAAAAATATTAGAAAGATCTATATACAAAAGTCGACGTTCTCTCAAATTTTTTTAATTCTCATTATTGAGTTTAAATTCTGCTATAATTATAACTCATAATATTATATAATAAATACTTAAAATTAAATATAAATATAATTTTAATTTTAAAATTTTAATTTAAATGTCGAGATATTCAAACTGAACAAAACATAGGTCTGCCGTTCCTTCAAACCTTGGTAGCAGGTCTCTACCGACCATTTCATTTTTAATATGCTATTTTACCGATCAAACGATGATGATGATGTTAAGAGAGAAGCAGCGAGAGCGCATTATTACAGAAGAAAGAGCAGTTGCGGATCCATTTCCAGGTGTGCGAGGTACGCCATTCACATGTTGCATGAACCAGCACAACCAGCGAGAGAGAGAGAGAGAACCTCCGTCGCCTAGCACGCCTCTGTCTTTGTCGAGCGCTATTTAATTGCGAGCAGACAAGCGCACTCGGTCGTGTTCATTTCTGTATGTTTTTTCAAATACAAATGAATCTTGCATCTAAACCCAACAACACCGAGGTGGGGCAATATACAGGTGAAATCTCGTAATCAAACGTCAACCATGTAAAGATCCATTCAGATTTTAGAAGAAATTTGAGAATCTAACATCACATCTTACTGTTGTTTGTGGGAAGCTAATTGGAATCCCTCTGGATTTTGCATCAAATTAGAGATATTTCATATATCGCTGTTTTGCTGAGAAGAAAAATTTTAGAAATGAAAAAAAAATGAAAGAAAAAACAGAAAAGAATGGGTCGATAAAGTAAGCAATCATGTACACCCATAAGTGACAAATTCTGTTTGCTTTTTGAAGATAAAATTGAGGAATATTCTCATTACGAGAAAAGAAACCATCTAATTAATTTTCTCTTGGGCAAAAAAGCCGTGTTGAACCCTAAACAAATCCACAAATTGTTCTAAAAATCATCCATCATCTCATTGTATATCTCATATATAAAAATATTTTTACAAAAAAGGGGTTTCTGTTTTGTTCCCCAAAAGTATCAACTTTTCCTAATTGATAATCCTTATTTAAAAAAAAAAAAGAAAAAAAAAATCTACATACAACGAGGAAGAAGGAGAAGGAAAAGACGACCTTTGCTCATAGCTCCTTCTTCGTCGCCGCCAGAGGCGGCGGCGTCTCCAACTCCGACGAGCTCCGACAATGGAGGCTGGGGCAATCGGCGTCTGGCGAGAAGCCCCAGCCTCTCCTGACAATCCTCCTGCCGTAGCAATTCAAGAAGAGAAGGAGAAGCGCACCATTGAGCACCGAGTTGAAGACCCAGGCACCAATACCGTTGCACCCGCCCTTGCCGAAGTGAAGAAGCAAAACCCCCAGATGGCAGGCCAGGTTGCACCCCAGCAGCGCCACCTGACAGCCGAGCACCACCGGGAAGCAGCACCCTCCGCCCGCCGCCGGCAGCCCCGCCGCCGCCCAGAATCTATAACCGAACACCACCACGTGGACCAAGGTGCTTGACAAAATGGCCAGGACCTGGAAGGACTGGGAGAACTCCAGCCAGAGAAAGGACATGCACAACTGGATCGAATGGTAGAACAACCTCGAGAAGGTGAGCCGCCGCCGCCGGAGAATTGAGAAGAAGGTCCGCAGCAGGTGGAGGAATCGCGAGAGGTAGAAGACATAGGACCAGAAGAAGACGCGGCCGGTGGGGCGGGTGCCGAGGGGGAAGCAGAGGAGCCATTGAAGAGGGGTTTTGGAGCGGCGCCAGAACCAGCGAGTTTCGCGGATCTCGGCGAGGGAGGAGAGGAGAAGGCCGAGGAAGATGGTCGCGGAGACCGCAGCCATGGCGAGGGCGTGGAGGGCGGGGATGGGGCCGAGAGGGACGGGCCGTCGGCGGCGGAGAAGGATGAGGAAGAGGTGGAGGACGAGGGAGGACAGGAGGTAGAGGACGATGGCGGAGAAGAGGAAGGACCAGGTGGAGCCCCACGAAGCGGCGTGGCTCCACCTGAAGGAGACTATGGCCGGATGCTCCGCCAGCCAGTAGGTCACCGACGACATGTTCGACGATTTGCCTCTGAAGAAATTGGGGATCATCCGGCAGAGGAGAAGACGATTATATATAGAAATCCTATTTAAGAAAGGGGAAGAAAACGTAGTCGACTCGGAGATTTCTTTTTGCATTTTCGGATTTAATCATTTTTTAATAATATTTTCTTAATTAATAAAAACAATAATAATATCTACCGTTGGATTACGCTAGATTGGTGTCCGTGATGATCGCGAGGGGGCATAGGTGTGCGGTGGGGAGGGCGGGGAAATATCTATGGACGGTGGTTACTGGTGATGAGCTGAGTTGAGATTCGTGCTGGATTAATATTTAATTAAGGAGACTAATAGTAATTAATTGACTAATGGAAATTCTAGATCATGGACTTGTGCGGCAATTGACTTGAAGAGACTTTTTTAGGTAATAATATACTTTTGCTAGACGTAATAGACCCGGCGCAAAAGATTAGAATTCTGATTAGGAATTTGAATAATCATATTAACATTTTGTTGAATTTGAAAATCCTGAATTAACTGAATTATAAAATTTATTTTAAAATATTACGTTATTCTCTTCGTTATCAATTGAAGTACATATTGTATTATTTAAGTATAAACAAATCTTAATTAACGGCTCAAATCGAGGAATATCTTTGTCAACTAACACTCGTGAGACTTCGTTATCAATCTATTAATCTTGATTAGACATTGTGTTAGCATGTGGATGAGGATGCTTCTTAGTGCTTAGCGAGAGAGAAAAATAAACAAGAACTCGTGGAATGCGTTGAGATGTCATGAGCAATCAAAATGATGCGATTAATGATTCCATCAAAGTTTTTGGCCATATATATATATATATATATATTTCGTTGATACTATCTCGTTGACTAAACATGTTTTACAGTTTTACTCCCCTCAAATTGATTCCAATTTCGTTAACTTTTTTCTGTTTTTTTTTTTTGTTTTTTATTGCTGAGAGTCTGAATTCAAATATGGGTAACGAATTTTCAATCCTAATTTTTTTAAAAAAATAAGCTGTTTGATTGCCCTAAAATAAATAAAAAGTTAAAGTATACAAAATTAATTTTTTATTTGCGATCTATTTGTAAAATTGATTGAAAGTAATCAATTTTTGGTGTTTAGTTAAACAAAAATTCATTTCAAAAGTATAATCATAAATATAAGGTCCCTTGATTGGCCGTGTCGGCGATTGATGATGAGCAACGAGAAGAATGAGGGGAAAATGGTAGAGATGCGGCTGCCAGGGCGACACATGAGGTTGATATTTATTCTTTTCAAAAAAATAAAAGTTAATTCTACAATATTATGTTTGCGACCCAATCAGCGAGGCCAGCGCATACATATAGACCCCACTACACTGCTTGTTTTGAATTTTTTCAAAAAAAATTTGCGCAAATAATCTAATGGGGCCTATACATACTTAGTGAGTGATAACCAGATTTTAATTATGTTTCCTAAATTAATAGGGTTGCATTTGGATGAGAGTAAATTTATATATTAAAATTTAAATTATATTTGGATGAATTCGTGATTAGTCCGAATGACTTGCATACAGTGAGGGGTCATTTGTTTTCGGATCAAGATCAGGATCATCACGGACTGACCGATCTATCATCCAAACACTAAAAATTTGATCAGATTAACATTATATAATTTAATTAAATATTAAGTAAAAAATAACTAAAATACCCCCGGGCGTCAGAGGTCGGCATAAGCTCGCTCGGCGCACCATATCTCATCGGAGACGTTGAGGACGGAGACATATTTAAAACAGAAGTTGAGGGTAAAATGGTCCGAAAAAAATTTAAACCATTCGTTAGTCAGATCATTAATCAAATACGATTTTCTTGACCGTAATATTTTTTTACATTTTAGTTTTTTTTTAATCTTAATCTTGACTTTGATCCGGAACCAAACTTACCGTGAAACTCTCTAATTCAAATCAGCAGGTAATTGGGAATGAAGAATTTTACTGTTTTGCCCCCCTATACGTAAGCATAAGGGCCTTGTGGTGTTTTACGCGGACATTTTTAAAAGGAGGTCTTTGTGTTTTAAAGTGTTTCAAAGATAAAATTATTAACCTAATTTTAGGGACTATTATTATGGAAAAATTCGAGCGATTTCAATAAATAGAATTGCCTTGAGGAGGATCGATATACTCTGCTTCGAAGTCCTTTTTTTAGCCGAATTTATTGTTTAAAGTCAATATGCCGATATTATGAAATTATTTTTCTCACAAAAAATTCAAAGTGTTTTACTATTCCAAGAGATTTATTATCCCCGCCGTCATTGTTTTGATAAGAAAGGGGAGATAAAGAGCTTTGACCTACATCAATGTCGTGCTTGCTTTCAAGCTTTGAACTAATGATTCATCTGCTTGAAATTCTAGAACAGTGGGCTTGGCGTGATCCATCAGCTCAGATAATTTAAACGTTTTTTTATATTATTTGAAAAATAAATTGGAGTAATTTTTTCGACTCGTATCTAGAAGGCCGAGGGATGGACCTCTTCGGAGTAGTGAGCCCCGTCCAATTTGGTAAAATTTTGGTTGACCGAAACAGGTGACTTATGGCTGATTAGGAGAAAAAAGCAAGAGTAAGAGAAACCTAAACCTCCTGAACCCTCTTCTTTCTGGTGATCGAGAATAAAAAATAAAAGCTTTTTTTATTTTAAATATTAATTTATTAATTGGAAAAGTTTTGAGTTCTTATTTTACTTCTAAGAATTTTGGTTTTTTAAATCTTTTACACCATGAGTCCTTGTTCTAATGCTCGGTTATGATCATATTCAGTTTGAATCCATTTGAGAGCTTAGAAATGTTCAAATTTAATACAGTTTTAAATATATTTTGGAAGTTAAAGAAATGTTTAAGTTTTAACTCCATTTTTGTATTTTATTTTGGAGATCGAGAGAATGTTAAAATTTTAGTTTTGAAATTTAAAAATTTTCAACTTTGTAATATGTTTTATAATAAATTTTGAACTTTAAAATTTATGTTCTGTGTTGTGTTTCCTTCATTCTGGTTTTCTGATCAGGTTTAGTTTTGGTGATTGGAATTTAATTTAGTTTCTGATTAGGTTTGTCTCTATTTCTTTTTTGTTGTGAATTTAGCCCATTGATCATAATCTCAACTCTTATTTTGAACAATTCTCTATATGTAAATTTTATCCACTCACAAATTTATTCCAAACAATTTATAATAACTCCAATAAATAAATTGGTCAATTGCATATAACTTCTTAAAATTTTATTAAATTGCATATTTTTCCTTCAAATTTAAAAAATTATATATTTCTCATCCAATTTAAAAAATTAAATATTTTTTTAAATTACTAGAAATATTGCAAAAATTTCATCAAGTATATATTTATCGTTAGAATCATAAATATTTAGAGAATATATATCATTTAACATCATTCAAATTGAAGTAAAATAAAAATAATATTGATTTAATTAGAAAGACTTTGATAATTGGATCATTATTTTTAAAAAAATCTTTTTTACTTGGTTGAAAAGTTTATTTCATATTAAATGTTAATCCAATATGTAACATAACTATTTTATTCTTTATTTAATTTAAACTCGTTTCAATCTAATCTCGAATTAAATTTAAATATGAGATGTAAAATTATAATTTTACCATGATCTGTCTTAAACTCATTTTAACCCGATTTTAATTAGATCAAGACTTAATTTAAATCATATTTAAGGCCTGACATAAACCAGATCTAGAGTTAATTTTTACTTATATTTTCCATTACTTTAATCTACACTTGGATTGAAATTTTTTTTTCTTTTCACTTTAATCCAAATGATATCAAACAATATATATTTTCTAAATATTATTGTTTATAATGATAAATTTATATTCAAAATTTTTTTTCAATATATCAAATAATCTAAAAAATATATAATTTTTTAATTTTTGAGGAGAAATATGTAATTTGAAAAAATTTTCAAAGAGTTATATATAAATTTTCAAGTTTCAAGAAAAAAAATATAATTTGGACAGATTTTAAGGAGCTATAGTAATTTTCTAAAGTTTGAAGAAGAAATATATAATTTAATAAAATTTAAAAAAGTTATATGCAATTAATCCTAAATAAATAAGGTAAAAAATTTTCTATAGTTGTCTAAAATTTAGCTTTTCTTCTATTGTCGTTATATTTTTTATTTTTAAAATTGCATAATGCCTGTAAAATTGGTCCGCATTTTTTTCTTAGAGTATAATTTCCCATGAGCTACTGCCTTCATAAATTAAACATCAGATATCAATACATTTTTTTTTTTAATATTTACTGGTTTGGTACACGTACTTTACATGTGTTCAATTTTTTTTTAAAAAAATATTATGATAAGAAATAAATTTAATTTTGAATTTTAAACTTTAAACGGTAAAATTTTTCAATATTTTAACTGATATAGTAATTTTTTCATTCGGTCGTGCAGCATACGCTTAGAGTTTGTTAATGTATTTGTGCAAATAGCCAAAAAAAATGGGCTTAAAGTTAGAGTCCAACCCAATTGAATTAGGTGAAGGATAAAAAAAAATTAGATAAGAATTAACAAAGCTAAAGCACTTTACATTGGGATGATGAAAACCAATAAATCATACTGATTTTATATTTTTTTAGAACTAAAATTGAATTTTGGTTTTCATTTTAAACTGATTTTAAAGTAGTTCTAAAATTGATATACCAATGTCTTAAATTATTAATTATTAATTTTATATTTTATATTATTATACTTAAAATTTAATATATTTTATAAAAATAATATTTTTATGGCATTCTTTAAAATTATAAATTTAGTGGAGGTTAAAAAAATATTAAAAGAATTATAAATATGAAATTTAGTTTTAAGATAATGTACATATTATATATATAGAGAGAGATAATATATTTATATGTTTATTTAAAATTGGTATGGTTTTGATTTATTGATTTTTTATAAAATATAGAACTAAAACTGGAATCGATTTTTTTGATATCATTTTCAACCGGTATGATATGATATGCCAATTTTTTTAATTTTTTTACTCAACCCTACTTTGCATTACATCAGTGCTAAAAATCAAATTGAAAAATAAAAAAATAGTAATTCACAACAGGAATGTATTGATCGATAAGAATTCAAATATCATAATATTGTGTAGAGAATTTTAAAAAAATAAAAATTTTAGGCACATTTTTGAAGCATACGTTGGTTCTCCATGTGTCATTAAGGACTTGCTTCAAGAGGGATTTGATTGCCTCTTATATTTTTACCTATAAGTAAAATACAATCATCCATCCTAATACTCGGGTGAGGTAATTTTCATCCAAAATGACATTGAGAGTTGTCAATCTTCATGTCTTCATAACATGTTTCGGGACAATTTTTATCAACTTATCTTATACTTTGTAAGTAACTGAAAAAATAGATATCACAAATTAATAAAAAAAATTTAAGATACACATAATATTACTATTGATTATTACGAAACAAAAAAAATTTAATATATCCTAATATATTCTCAAATCTTATAGATTTTATTAGAGGTAAATCTTCAATGTAAAAAAAAAGATGATAAAATGTGTTTTCTCGTCTCTCTCTTAGAAATAATTAAATTTACGATATATTAAATGTAAATAATTTGTATAATTATTTTAAAAAATACACATTAATTTAGGTAGTGTTTGGTAACTTGTAAATTTATGGAAGTTTCCAAAATTATGAAAGTGATGGAAGTGAGAAATAGAGAAAGTCATTAAGGTACAAACTTTAGTTGTTTCATAAATTATGATATAAAAGTGAAGATATTGTGAGTTTTATAAATTTCATGAATTCGGGTGTTTGTTAGAAAAAAATTGAAATGAATGCAAAATGAGTTACATAACTTCGAGCTTTTGATAAAATAAGTAAAAATTAAAAAAATTAATATTGGGATTCGTAACGAAAGGTTCACGAATCACTTTATTCTTAAATAATACAAGAAATGAAAAGTAATACAAAATAAAAGAAAATAATAAAAAAATACAGTAATATACGTGGTTCACATAAAATTGGGTTACGTCTATGAGAAAAGCGAGTGATCTATTATTAAAAGGCTTTACAAAAGTCTACAAAAAAGACTGCATTCTTTCTTATTCAATTAAACTCTTTTACAAAGTCTTGACAACGCCTCCATCTTCAAAGAGAATATCATGAGAAACTATTATGAGAGACAATGGAGAAGCATTAAAAAGACCCACACACGAGAGCTGATACTCTTTTTTTTTCTCTTCTCTTTATTCTCTCTATTTCTCTCTCTCTATTTTTTCTACTTTAACCTCAACACTATACTATACCTAAATCCTATATATTACTAGAATATTTATCGACCCTTATTAAGTTTGAGTTTTACTTTAATTATAACTCCTAATATTATATAATAAGTATTCAAAATCAATCATAAGTCCAAATTCAACTTTGGATTTCTACTTTACCTCAAACTCCAATCTGAGTTTAGATTTCTACTTTAACTCAAACTCCAATCTGAGTTTGATACATTCAAACTCAATGATATCCACCTTGGCTTAAACTCGAGTGTGCCAGTATCACGAAACTTCAGCCATCATCTCTCATTTAGCCCCTCCCCTTGGGCTACTAGCTTATTTAGCTAATCACAAGATGCGAGCTCGAACTAATCTCGAATTTGCTATTCATGCCTACAGTCTTATACTTTTGAAAGTTTTTCGGAATACTTGTGTTTGCTGCCATAACAAAAGTAACTTAGAAAGAACTTCTATCGCTCGTCAAATCACTCCAAGTACCACTCTTCCTCTTCGCTACTTTAGCTATCAAAACTTCATCTACAATGGTATTCTCTACCAATCAATAAATATTATTGTACTTCTCTCCTTCCATTAAGATCCTAATATTACGTATTACCTTCATGACTCTATCTTTTACTGAATAATTATAATCTTTTGAGTTCAATACACCAACTAAATTAGATTTTTTCACATCTTAGGGACATGTCTTGCTTAGTAAGAGTACAAACCACTCTATCAAACATCTGAATTTAGACTGTTTTCACACTGACGATCTTATAGGTCGAATTATTTCCAGCCAAATAGTATTTTTTTTCTTATTCTCCTCATAAGAAGGAAACTAATCATTCTTATACCAAACATGGTAAGAATTATTAGACTATAAAATTCACTGACCAGAAGTGCCAATTTCTGTGGATATTATAAGAATATCTCTGTCTGCACCATTCTCAGAAGTATTATCCGTCACTGTTGTTGCCATATTTAAAGACTCTGTCTTCCTACAATCCGAATAATATAATCTAATGTGGTTATACTTTTTATACGAATAATATTGTACCTTCATTTTTGATTTTGATTTGGACCATTATTTGTCTTTTTCATATTTTCTTAATCTTCCTCTTTTATGAGCCACTAATCCTTTATCAATCTCAATATTGATATTGAAGTTTCTCATTTTTCTCATTAAAAAGAAAACTAGCTGTCATCTCCTCCATTTTGAAAGTTTCTTTATCATAAAGAATTGTGGTCATAATATGATTTTACAAAGTAGGAAAAGACATCTGGAGAATCAATGCTTTATCGTCCTCTTCAAACTTTACATCAAGTTTTAACAAATTATTGATAATCTTATTAAAGATCTTTAGATGATAGAACATAATTGTACCTTTACTCATAAGCAATCCATACAACTATTGTTTCAGATAGAAATTATTCATGAGTCTTTTCAATATGTACAACTCCTTAAGTTTTGTCCAAACGTCCACCATCGTATCTTTATCAATAATATTGTATAAAATCTCATTAGTCAGGCTTAAAATAATTAAATTAAATGTCTTTTGATTTATCTCCTTCTAGTCTTCATTACTTATCTTGGTTGACTTTTTTTCTTTATCCTCTAATATTTTTTGCAGGTCTTGATAAATAAGAACTGTCTTCATCTTCTTCTACTATAAAGTAAAATTTATCTTGCTATCAAACTCCTTCACCTCGAGTAAGGGCTTTACTATCCTAGTTATTTACTCCTAAGTTTTAATACCAATTATTGGGATTCGTGACGGAGGGTTCATAAATCAACTTATTCTTAAATAACATAAGAAATGAAAAGTAATGCAAGATAAAAGAAAATAATAAGAAAAGACACAGCGATATACGTAGTTCACCCAAAATCGAGTTACATTCACAGGGAGCGATAGATCCAACTATCAAAAGGTTTTACATAAGTCTATAAGAAAGAATGCATTCTTTTTTATCCAACTAAACTCTTTCACTTAGTCTTGACAACGACTCTATCATTAGAGAGAATTTCTAAGAGACCATCACGAGAGATCACCGAGAAATACTAAAAAGACCCATACACGAGAGCCAATACTTTTTTTTATTCTCTTTATTCTAGCTATTTCTCTCTTTTGTTTCTCTCTAATTTAACATCAGTACTACACTATACCTAAACCCTATATATTACTAAGAATATTTATATGTTCTTATTAAATTTGAGTCTTAATCTAATTACACTTTCTAATATTACATAATAAGTATTTAAAATTAATCATAAATTTAAATTCAACTTCAGATTCTTACTTTAACTCAAGTTCTAATTCGAGTTCGAGACATTCAAATTAAACAAATTAAGTGATAGTTATTTTTAATTAGAGACATAATAATTATTAAAAAAGATAAAATGAATAAAATTATGATATAAAAATATAAAATTTATATATATTAATAAAAAATGTTAAGTTTATGAAATGATTAAATATGTATATATTAATAAATTTACATGAATAGAGGATAATTTTTAACATTATTAATTCAAGAATTTTTTGCATACATACCCATCGGAAAATAGCTGAACGGCTATTATTTTGAAGACCTGAATGACTATTTTTTGATAAACTCATTTCGAAAATTATAAAACTAGAGTTGTGTGATTAGGTAATGTAACAACTAAATATAGGTCAAAAGCTCACATTTTCGAAGTCATCCTTCGAGTAAAATCAAACCGATACGGCAGTCGACGAGAGAGAACGCAGAAGATGGGGATCGGTCAATAAGACATGCAGAAGGTCGGGATCCAGCAGCAGGGCGCGCAGAAGAATGGGATCGGGCAGACGATGTGAAGAGGGCTAGGATCGGACAGGATAGTGCGAAGAAGGGGGTGAAGGATTTCGGCCGCAAGACTTCTCCAGTTCTAGACCCGAAGTCGGGATGATGGAGCACACCAATTTCAGAGCAGTTCGGCGACTTCCGGAAAAAATAGCTTCAGTCGCGAGAGTGCTTCGTAATATTGAATTTAGGGGCTAATGAAGCGATGACTTCTGCCAGTTCCGTGATTTGAGCATCCTCAACTAGCCCAAGTCACGGAAGTGCTTTCGCAGATGACCAGAAACTACTTAATCCCATATCCTATAATTTCGACCCTTCCCATTATCCCAAATCCAGCGTTTCGTTCCAATCCTCGCACTCGCGCTTCGCTCTCTTCTTCCACATCTCCATCGCAATCCCAGCCGTCAATCATCATTCAGATGAAAATAAATTCTGATCCAAGGATCTGATCGAATATAAAGGAGTCGGAATAACAGGTGCACATAAATGTCCGGAACCTTCTTTATAAATTGCGTGTCACTTCGACTTATTAAACCCAGCGGGGGCTTCGTCCCCCATCTTCGAAATCTCCCCCGCCTCGATCCGATCTGGTTCTCTTCTTCGATCCAGGTGAAATCTTTCTTCCATTTTTTTGATGTTCTTTTCCCTGATTGGGTATTTCATGGAATCAATGAAGGATTTGTCCGTGTACTTGTCCGTTCGGCGCGTTGATTGTAAACTCTAGATGTTGATTTTTTTTTTTTCTTCCTAAATTGTGGCAATCTTCTTTTGGTGTTTGGATGGTTGTTTTGATTTTTTAGGGGGGTTTTCTGCTGCAATCGTGGTTTTTTGTTTTATTTGCGGAAAAATATTCTGGGTTTTTGGCTTATCTGAGTTTTGTTGGAATTATTGATTTTTGGCTCAAAATTGGTTTTTCCCCTCCTATTAGCATTAGGGATAGTAGTGCTGCTCTTGGTCGATTAGAGCAGGCTCAAAAACTAGGGTTTAAAAGATTTTGTTGAAGTCCTCGAATTGTGTTTTTTATTTCCTCTGGTTAGGATTCTTGAAGTTGTATTTGTTGCCATTGGATTTATGGATGTGTTATTGGATTCTGGATATTTTTTCTTTTTTGGTTCCAATGTGGTAGTCGCTTGTTGAAATTTTTTAATGTTGATATGCTTTCTTTTATTTACAGGAGATTGATGGCAGATTCACTGATGGCTACTGGATTTGGAGAATCGACTGACAGAGAGCCGCAGAGCTCCTATTCATCTGGAAGCAGTAGCAACAACGAGTCAGGCAGCTTTGAATGCAACATTTGCTTCGAACTGGCGCAAGACCCGATTGTCACTCTCTGCGGCCATCTGTTCTGCTGGCCCTGCCTTTACAGATGGCTTCATGTCCATGCCCGCTCCCAGGAGTGCCCAGTTTGCAAAGCCCTTGTTGAAGAGGAGAAGTTGGTCCCTCTCTATGGACGAGGAAAGACGGCTACTGATCCACGGTCCAAATCGGTACCGGGCATTGACATTCCCCACCGGCCAGCTGGGCAGAGGCCTGCGACCGTTCCACCATCTGATCCGAATCAGTTTGCGCACTCAAACCCATGGTTCATGGGCGGATCACCATTGGGTGTTGGCAGGTTAGGGAACTACACATTCTCTGCTGCCATTAGTGGTCTTTTCCCTATGCTGAGCTTTCAGGTGCATGGGTTTCCTGATGCTACTGCCTACGGGCCTGCTGCTGGTTTCCATTATGGATACAATTCGTTTCATGGCGGGCATGCCTATGGGTTTCCACCACGTGTGTCTCATGGACAGCAAGCAGACTTCTGTCTGAAGACACTGCTGCTTTTCGTTGGTGCACTAGTTGTTTGGACTCTTGTTTACTTTTAGAGAGGTGGTAGCTTATTCTTGTGTGCTGAATAAATGTTAACGGTGATTGATCATATTTTGTATTGTATCTGTGACAAAATAATTAACAATGTTTCGCAGTTGCATCATATGCTGGTAAAAAAAGTCACTATTCAGCATTTCAAGGCTCTTCATTTGTAATATGGGGTATTGGTTATTATTGAATATGCTGTAGTATGTGTGATACTCTGATCTTCAAGTTAGAAGTTCATCAGGTCAGAAGCTATTGTGGATGATCTAAACATTAGGAGCTAAATGCATGGACTGGAAGGCACGTTGAGAGGAGAAATTTATCACAAGTATTGGAAGAGATATGAATACAAAAGACGAATCGATATGTTTCTTTGATGTATCAGATGTCCAGAAGTTATGCTTATGCTACTATAGGGGAAAGGTTTTGCATCGGTTTGTTTTGGAATGTTAAAACAGTTCATATAGTTACAACTTGATATACTAATTCAGACTTATCCTCAAAACCATAGCAGTGGATATTATTCTGTTGATTATCTTAATTTTTGAAATTCTTTACTTTTGTTTGTACATAGTGCTTCATTAGAAGGTTGAAATGCTCCTAGTGTCATAGAATGCATCTGGCTAGATTCATCACCTGCAACTTTTTCCTTCATTTTTCTTCCCAGTTGCATACACAATATTGCTGTTCTCCAAGATTGGTATGACAGAATCCTTCTACCTCTGTATGACTATCATTTAAGTGCATATTCATGCATTTTTTTAAAATCTTATCACAAGATATTTTTATTTCATTTGCTTACATTACAATACGTCTGTTCTGGGCTACTAACATATATTCATGAAATTGATTCCATAACACTGCCTTAGGCCTTCAATTCTTATTAAAGTATAAGTTGGCATTCATCTGTTAATGCTTGTTCTTTCATCTTAAATTGTTGCATGACAGGAACTATGATAGTTTTATAGCTTCTTAATCTGTTGCAAATCTTTTACGTCATGAAGCCTCTATCACGAATGCTGAATTGACCAAATTAACTTGTTACTTTATTGTTGCCATGCTATGTCTGAAGCTATATAGAATGTCTGATATTCGCATTATAACTTACTTCCTAATACATCAGGGATTTGTAGACTAAGCTTCTTGTGTTGACCAAATAACTGTGCATTTCATATAGCAATGTAATATCTATTATCACTTGGATTCAGGTTCAAAATACTGCTTATTGCTATTCTTTGAGTTTCCATGCCAAGTCATCCAATTTTAAAGTTGTTCTCTTTCCTGCACTAATCATAAGTGCCAAGTTTTAAATGCTTGAGACAAGCTTTACAGAATGCCAAATAAATATAAATTTGCAATCTGCACAGTTGTTAGATTGCCTAGATTCTGGAAATCTGCAGTTGCATAGGTTGATTTTAGTCCTGCTGTTCAAGTTATTACTTGTGAAATGTTTGTCAATTAATGGATTAGTCGTCATGAAGCTATACACTTTCTGTTATTGAATGCAGTACATTAGAGCTATATTTTGACACTTGTTTAAGGAAAGATTCATGTTATTAGCTTTGTAATCATTTGGATAAATTGCTCCTGGGACAGAAGTGTGGACTCATGCTTTTATCGATAATATCATGTTGTGATTTGTGGATTGTTTAGGTTATATATTTGTTTTGGAATACTGAGGCCATTTGCAAACTCAGGGATCAATAATGTACATATTATGACCTGAAGGTATATTCATAAGAGGTTTTTTTCTCTACACTGAGAGAGATGCCAGTTGTCCTTATGTACCATATCTGTACTTCATTTTATGTCTTTCTGGATTCTGAATTCCCAACATGTTGAGTTTATTCTGGTACTTGTCTTTTGTCACATGTTAAGATGTGAATTGTGTTTAGGGTTTCCCTTACAATGTGAATCGTTACCCTTCCCTCCAAATTGCTTGCTTATAAGCTGAAGGGGTTTTGTGGCTATTGTAGTTTGTGGATTATCTGAATAGATTCCTTAGTTGCAAACTTGGAATAAATTTTGGAAGATCAGGTCTAAATCTCTGTTCTTTTCATCTCACATGCTCATGGAAGGAATCTTCTCAATGCTAAAAGAGATATGCGAATATCTTACTGCTTTTGGTTGTCTGTCATATGTTTCACTGGAGCTCCTCACACCAACACTGTACGTTCTTAGTCATATGTGCCTTTATTGATATAGAATTTACAACCTTCTATGTTAATTTTGACACTTTGTTTGTAGTCATAGTTACCAAGTTGTAAAGTGGTCACCAATTTGCCTATCCTAAATAGCTTTTGCTTGCAAGATGAAAGGGATGTAGGTGTTATATTATGTGGCTTAAAGAGAGAACATGTTATTGCAATTCTAATTTAACCAAGTCCATTTGAATCGCATATTATCAATTTGATTAATTTCAGGAGATCTTGGAAAATTTTCACTTTGTATTGAAAATATCAGATTATGTGCATTTTGTCGCATACTACCTGCTCCAGTTGTTTTGTTAAGCTGCTCTTTAGAGCTTATCAAGATTTTCCTGGTTGTGCAGAACTCTGTTATATTATTTCATTGCTCTGCTATCCTTTCAATCCTTGTCATCCACTCTGCCTTCTCCTTCCCAATTTTGAGGCCAGTGGCTATGATCACCTTCCTACTCATTATCCCTTGTTATTTTTTCTCTTGCACCTCCTCTTTTTTTTTCCTTGTATTTTCTTCTGTTTTTTCTTGGTTCTTTCTTTTTGTTCATTCTCTTTCTCCTTCTCTTCTTCTTTTAACATTCAATTATGTGTCATTAAGTTTTAATTCTATTTTGTTAACATTTAATTTAAGTCTTCATGTTTTAGTGCATTTTGTTATTAACATTTTCACTTCTAATTTTTTCTTTTTTGAACTTCCATTTTTTTCTTTGTGCCTCTTTAAAAATAACTTTCACTCCTTCATATTTATACTTTTCTTTTTTAATTTCATTTTTTTGCTTTCATTTCTTATTATACCTTTTTCCAATCTGATATTTCTAAAATGTTGTTATTCTTTTTAATGTTTAGCTCTTCCTTTTTAGTAATTTGTTATATATTTCAGAATTATTTTATCTATTTATATTTTTAACTTTTAATGCAGGTCTTCAATTTTTGGCTTGTAGCTTGATAACATTTAGCAGATGCCATTAAATTTTAGTATATTACTCCTTAACTTGGAAGTATAATTAAGTTTTCCAAGAAGCAGCTGTATCAAATCCTTGCAACATTAAACAATTCTGTTTTCATTGGAAATGAAACACAACATTCTACATGCAGCTTGATTCAACACATTTGATGATTTGTTCCTCTTGTAATAAATTTGCTCTGTGATTCCATTTTGATCATTTTTGTATTGGATTTGCATATTTACACCATAGTAATTTGTACATTATGGCACAGGTAACTTTGAAGCTAGGCATCAGATAGACAAATCACAAGGAAGAAGTCATTTTTATTGCATGAAGTTGAGTTTGAGACTTTTTGAGTTTTTAAATTTTGATATTTGTCAAAAGCATCAATTCAATATATCTTTTTTGACAAAAAGAAGCCTATACTGAAATATCTTGTCATGCAATTGTTCTCCCATGTGCTATAGCTACCCTGATATACTTGCTTTAATCATGTTAAGTCCTCCATAATAAATCATCAGTCTTTTCTCTTGGAATGATAGCACAATGTTTCACATGCAACTACATGGGTCTTGTCTTGAGGTCATCTTTGATCTGTTAAACTACATTATTGTGTCCCCAAGCAACAGGGCATGAAAGCCTGGTGGAATGAAGGTATTGTTGAACAAATAAAAGATTTGGAGTAATAGCAATGGAACTTTGCGATAGAAGATGAGGTATGTTCGTACATCTCCTGGTTCTCCCATTCAGACTCTTTCCCAGTTTTCTTTCTGCTACTCTTTCATTGATTCTATATTAAATGCTTGGACTCTGATGTTTACCCTATTCCATGTGACCTGATAGTTGCCAGGATTGGTCAAGAATCTGATGCAATGAGTTCAAAAGCCCAGGAAACTTCTTGCATTCCGCTTGCCATTTATGGTCTCTGCCTTTTGTTATCACTTGTGGGCCATTTAGTTGGTTTTTGTCACTAGGTGGTAGTGGGAATCCATGAACAAAAGGACATGGATTTTGAGTACCATCAATCCTCTTTTTTAATTGCATGTTTAATGTGGTTTGTGTGCTTGATTACCTTTTTAAAATATGTTTGGTTGAGTTTACCCCTGAAGCAAATTTGCAGCAAGCTGTGTGGAAAGAGTTGACCAGCAGCCTGCAGCCACCGCCACTTTGAATTCAAAAGAATGCCAGGTAACCCTGGTTGGCATTTACTTTTCATCATTCAAGCAGTTTCTGTTGCTTCCCTCTTTCGTAATAATTGAGAAATGGGAACTTGAAGCTTTTCAGTCATTGATGTTTTAAACTACCGATTGATTGCAAATCATTGTTCTAAACTTTGTTTCCTGTGTTTGATTAGTCTCCTGTTTCCATCTTTGGAGATCCAGACCATCCAGATTTTGTCTGCCTTAGACAACTTATACTCCGTTCATATGTCCTACAAGCTGATCAAATATTTGTGTTGATACCTGATACAGACCTGATTGATAGCAGACAAACTGATACAAATGCTTTTGACCTGATTGATAGTTGACACCCTAAATTAGCTTAACACTAATAATAAATAACAAAAATGGGATGTGACGGCATGTGTTTGTTGCCTGTAGCCCTCAACAGGCCCAGCTCTTCCTTCAATTCCCCGGCAGATATCATTTCTGTATCTCTAACTTGTCTTTCTAATAGACCTACCACACCTGAAACAGCAAGCATTTGACCGAACTTGGAGAAAGATGTCTTGAATAGCTGCGGAGATTTCGCACAAGTGAAGCAAGGGAAAGCACATCAAACCCTAAAAAAAGAGATCACATGCTGTAAGGTGTGGCCCTAACCATTTTCCACTTTATTGCTGTTGCTGTTCTTAATGGCAGAAAGTAATGGGTTAACTACTCACTTCTATCTAACCAATCCTAAATGAGACACTCGAGCAGAAGCGGTGAAGAAGAGTAAGTTTTTCTTTGTGATGAATTCAAGTCTGTGGGCCTCATGGGATGGGGATGTTTCATCTCCATCACCATTTGTGGATTTGTCGATCTTTGATTTTTTTTTTTTTTGTTTTTGTTTGAGTGTGTCCTTGAAATGTCTCTAATTGTAGGTATCCTCTCAGGATATTTTTTCTTTAATTTGTCAAAAAAAAATTCCAAATTTTTTTGTAAAACAACTATATTAAATATAAGAAAATGTTTTTTTTTTCTTGTCCACATGTGCATCACTCCTCTTGTATCTATTCTGGAGCAAAACAAGTTCCGATAAGTAGCACCTCAACTACCCATGCATGAAATTTTTGCGGACGACATCCAGTTCTCGGCCACATGGCTCTTCCATGTGCTCCCATGAGCAAGCGCTCCTCCATATTTTATGCCTTATTTTTAGCGCTTTTTGATTCCATCTTATGACTACATGAAGCCATGTCTATGAAGAGATAAACCGATGATGAGGTAGTCAAAATGTTTACACTGAGTTAGACGACAGCCTTTCAAATTTCCAAAATACATGGACAGATTGTTTAAACATTTAGGTGATCGGCAAAACAAGTTTTGTTTTGAAATTATAAAATTGATATTGAAAGACTACTGTATATTTCGGTGATTATCTATTAAATAGTAATATTATATAGCTAGATAGACAATTAGGATAAACTAATTGACAATTAGAGGAAACTAATTACTTAGAGGCTATTTACTTTTTCAGTCTTACGTGTTTCATGATCCACTGGAAACTGTTTAGTGGGTTATTTTGGATTGCATTGTACCAAGTCTTGATGCAAAAAAAAAAAGAGAAAAATACAAAGAAAGGTTTACCCAAACAACAATAATAACTTGATTTTTTTTTTTTTTTGCCCATTTCATCATCTGCGCTAGTCGTACTGAAACCATCGTCCACACTGCATAATTAGCAAGTCAATTTCAGACTTTTTTAAGCAAAATTACGTATAACTAGGATTTCATTCCATCAGAGTGAACGGGAAGTTTCGCTTTCTGATTCGTCAACTTTGTAGGGCCCATGCATACAGAGCCCGCGACAAGCAAAACGCGGAATCGCATCGAGCATCGTGGCCCGTTTTCATTGACCAATCTGCCCTCTCGCGCGTACGTGTCAGTACACGCTTTCGCTACTTCTAAACTCCGCCTCCATTATTTGCCCTTTACTCTTCTGGGGGCAATACCGTGAAATCGCCGAAGCCACCTCGCTGTGTTGCAGCTTTCCCCCAACACGGAAACCTTAACTTCAAGATTAAATCCCGCCGTCCATCTCCTTCGAATCCGACTTCCCACCAATTTTAAATTCTCCACTACTACTCTATAAATTCCTACCAAATTCTGTTCCCGTAACTCGTCTTCCAACCGAAAATGGCCTTCCTCCTCTTCCTCCTCATCTCCCTCGCCGCCGCCGAACCGCGTTTCCGTGAAGCCCCCCAGTTCTACAACTCCCCGGGCTGCCCGTTGCCGCTGCCGGCGTCTCCGGACTCCATCTGCCACCCCGACGCCCTCGTCCACGTGGCGATGACACTCGACGTGGCATACCTCCGCGGTTCGATGGCAGCGATCCACTCCGTTCTCCAGCACTCCTCCTGCCCGCAGTCCATCCAGTTCCACTTCGTCGCCTCTTCGCGAATCGCTTACCTCAACGCCACCTTGGGAAATGCGTTTCCAATGCTGGCCTATAAGATTTA
Organism: Trichopus zeylanicus subsp. travancoricus; assembly: GCA_005019695.1. NCBI lineage: Eukaryota > Viridiplantae > Streptophyta > Magnoliopsida > Dioscoreales > Dioscoreaceae > Trichopus > Trichopus zeylanicus. The sequence continues at coordinate 433,284 of RXID01014328.1, forward strand.
CCCCTTCGACGACCGCCTCGTCGCCGGCAAGATCTCCGCTTCAATCCGCGCCGCCCTCGACAAGCCCCTCAACTACGCCCGCTCCTACCTCGCCGGAATCCTGCCCGCCTGCGCCCGCCGCGTCGTCTACCTCGACTCAGACCTCATCCTCGTCGACGACATCGCCCGCCTCGACGCCACGCCCCTCCCCGCCGGCGCCGCCCTGGCGGCCCCGGAGTACTGCAATGCGAACTTCACCGCATATTTCACCTCCGCATTCTGGTCGAATCCCACATTGTCCCTCACCTTCGCCGGACGCAAGGCCTGCTACTTCAACACCGGCGTGATGGTAATGGATCTGGAGCGGTGGCGCGCCGGCGGCTACACCGATCAGATCGAGTATTGGATGGAGCTGCAGAAGAAGGTCCGGATCTACGAGCTGGGGTCGCTGCCGCCGTTCCTTCTGGTTTTCGCAGGGCGGATCGCGGCCGTGGAGCACCGGTGGAACCAGCACGGGCTCGGCGGCGACAATTTCAGGGGACTGTGCCGGGATCTGCACCCGGGGCCCGTGAGTCTGCTCCATTGGAGCGGGAAGGGGAAGCCGTGGGCGAGGCTCGACGCCGGCCGACCGTGCCCGCTCGACGCTCTCTGGGCGCCGTACGATCTCCTGCAGGCGCAGTTCAATATCGAGGATTCCTGATCCTGATGCGGCGTTGCGTGTAGACGTGTGTAGATATACGGATACGACGGGGGAAGTGTAGATAGGAGAATTTAATATGAGGATTTTTGACGAATAATGATTTTGGTTAAAAGTTGGTGGGCTTGCATGGCTGGAGATTCTTCGTTGCTTAGGAAAGGGATCTTTTTGATGCCTTTGTTGGTTGGCAAGCTTAGACCTCAATGCATAAACATAAAGCACATTTCTCTAATAAATTCGTTTATTTTTTTTTAAAAAAATATAACTCGATAATTACTTGCTTCGAAGTCTGTTGTCCCGTCTGCCAGATGAGAAGAGATCCATCATTCGTGTTATTTTTTTAACATATTCTGTAAAAACTGTAATCATCATATCTTCTGTGATAATTATATGGTTTTAAGCACGATTAAGACGTTGATTAGAGAGTATTTGGATGGACTCGCTTTCTCTTGTGTTTTGATAGGAAGTCAATGGCAATCAATCTCGCGTATCGAAGATGATGAAGTGTGGAGAGTGGTGTTGGGATACGAGTGAAGTGTCGGCGAGGAAATTAAGAGGAAAGAGACTGGTCATGCGACTTGCTGGTCTCCAACATTCTCACCGATCTAATTGCTCATCACACCTTCACCCTCGCTTCCGACAATTTGGCTCCTTTTCATCCTCGATAAATACGTATGCGGTGCTCGATAACAGATCTAATACGCTTGTTTAACAAACATTTGCCTAACAAGAGCCTGCAGTGTTGAGACATGACAGCCCGGACAGTACACTGGGATCTTTGAAAAAGAAGGGAGACAAATGATCAAAAGGGTGGACGAAGAAGATGAGGTGATTGGATTAGGGTTTTAGCTAGGGTTTCTTCGCGCAGGGCTACTAAGTTGGTGGTCCTCTTGCTTTTTTCGAACAGGAACCTTCCTCATTGGCTTTTCTTTGAAAGTTAATATTCTAATTGTGGTTACAACTGTGCGCTATGTTCTTGCATTTAAAAGGCGCGCGTTGAGTCCACGCTTGTTTCTTCCTTAGTCTTGTTAGGTGTCCATGTATATGCACATTGTATAATTGGGGAAAAAGCATAGCATGAAACTTGGAATTAATTTCTAATTGGAGACGATGAAAAATTTTGAAAAATTAATTCTAAAATATTTTCAGCTTTACCCATCGGCTACCTCTTACTAATGACGTCGTCATCCATCGGTAATAACTGTCATTCATTAGCAATTTTTATTACCTAATATAATGTTGTATTTGTTTAATTTTTAAAGAACCTACTCAGAAAGATAGTATTATATCTTAAAGATTTTTTACTTAAAATTAATTTCTTAAAAAAATAACTAAATTATGTATAATTTTATAACCTTTCTATAATTATGTATATTTTTTAAATTTTTAATGAAGTTTTAGATCTTTCTGACTCATTTTGTTTGGAAAAGGCCAATTATAATTGAGTTAAAAGATAAAATTTTCATTTTATCCATTAACTCAATATATCCATTCTTACTATCGGAAATGATATTCGTGCACAAAGAAAATAAAATTTCTTATTTAAAACTTTTGTTTTAGTTGTAATTGTTAGTGAAAATTTTTCTCAAATTTTATCTTATTCTTCTCTAATTTTGTAATATTTAGAAAATTTTCCAATGACTATAACACGAGCATCTTAGTCTTTTGGTGTGAAATCCAACACTATCATTCAATACAAGATCCACGAGTATATACAATATAAAATGATATAAAATAATATTTCATACCTTAAGGTCCAAAAAATCGAATAACGAAATTCTGAAAACTTTTTCTGCAAATTCCAACAGATCAATCTTGAATTCTTGTCTTTCTTTAATGAGAAAGAATAAAAAAAGGGAAAAAAATAAAAAAATGATCAGGGCTTGAGAGAGTGCATGGGAGAACTAAGAATCAGAGTGAGAGTAAGAGCAAGCAAAAGTATTTTTTTTCTTTCTATATTCACCTCCTTAAAATAAGTTTTTAAAAGGTAAATAAGACCTCTTTTCTCTCTAAACTTTTTTTTTCTTTTTTTCATGTAACTCTCTGTTCTTAGTCAATAAGAGATAACTCTTGCCTTTGAATTTTACCACCTGCACTTAAGTGTGCTTAGCCACCTTAATAGTATTTTTACAATAAAAGCCCTCAAAAAATTTCATAAGTACAAATAAGGTCAAAATCTTTACGAATAGATCCAATGACCAAATAACCTTAATCAATCAATCAATCTAAATCCAAATTTTTAATTAAATTTAAGCCTAAAATTTATTCTCCCTTAACCGAGTCACCATAAGGTAAGATCATATGCTTGGTATACAATAAAACATTTTGATCTATCACATAACACCCAATTGATCACATAAATATAATTTGGTTCCGTCTATACTTTCATCTACTATCATTTAAATATTTAATTAGATAATTAAACTTGAGTTATTCACTACATTTTCAAATTATGTGGCCTAAATTGCATAATCAAATTTATTTAAAATACAAACTGATAAACAGTTTATAAGGCCACAGGATCAACAATTCTCCACTTGACCTATAGATCTGTCTATTTATACATATATAGATATATATTAACAATAATAATTTTTTAAGAAATCAATTTTATATGGGATCTCAACTACGCAATTTAGAAACAATAGACTATACCACTTTTTCTTAGTAGTTCCTATATATTTCCAATCATGAATGATTGTATACTAATGGTATATCAACTATTTTCATGTCAAAACAAATAGAGTGCTACATTAGTTGAGTTGAGGAATATCAAAATATAAGTATAGATAATATGCTCGTAAAAAAGACATACAATAACATATAATAGTAGTGTGAATTTTCATGTATTTTTTACTAACGATCTACTCACTTCATGCTTCTTTCAGAAATAGGTCACTTAGACACATAAATCTTGTTGAGAACATCCTATAAGTGCTACTGCATATCATTTAAATGAGAGATATAAAACAAATATGATACCAAGTTATACTTTTACCTTAAGTATTATAGAAATTATCTACACATGATCACTAGGTTTTCATACAGGTGATCATCACCAACCTATCTAGTGATCCATAATATTTTTAAGAATTTCATCTTCCACATTGGAAGACTAAAAAAAATCTATCTCATCAATAAAATCACTTCAAATGAAAAACTAGTATTTTATTGATAGATAGAATATAAAAAATATATATTGCATGTAATCATCAAAGTATAATATTATCTCTATAAACTATCCTTATACAATTGATATACTCTTTAAATATTTTCACTACAAGTCCTTTAGTTATTAGGTTAACCAAGTTATCTACAGAGGAGATTCATGAAATAATAATATCTTTTTTTTGGATTTTTCACGGATATAATAAAATTGTATCTCAATGTACTTTATTTTGGAATGACATTTAGTATCTTTAGTGAGAGATATAGTTATATTATTATCACAAATTATCTACATTGATCTGTTAATATAATCAATTATCTTGAGATCAGGAAAAAAAATATTTTAATCACATAGTATATTTACTTGCCTCACAACAAGCTATATATTCTGCTTTCATAGTTGATAAAGTAGTGATAGTCTATTTCATACTAGCCATAAAATAACTCTTTCTTCTAAAGTAAATACATAATCATATGTTGACTTCAAACTATCCTTACATTTTTTTCAATCAGAGTCTATGTATCTAAGAATATTTAATGGTTTGTAACCATTAAACAGAAGTATATAATTTTGAGTCTTCTTTAAATAACAAACAAACTTTTTTAACTGTTCTTCAATGAGATATACCTAGATTATCTGATATTTGCTAAGAAGTCCCACAATAAAAGTGATATCTAGATGAGAATAGATCATTAAGCACATCAAACTATCAACAACTAGTGCATAATAAATTTTATGTATCTCTCGTCTTTTCAAGCTCATTTTAAGGATATTGCTGATAACTAAATTTTTCACCTTTAACTATAGGTAATACACCCAACTTGCAATTATCTATATCATATCTCTAAATAATTTTAGCAATATATATCTTCTGAGAAAATCCGAGCAATCAATGCTTTCTGTCTTCATATATTTTATTACTTAAAACATATGAAGCATACCAAGATTCTTCATCTTAAAAAATTATAAATAATATCTTATCAGTCTCTTTGAGAGAATTTAGTTAATTACCAACTAATAAAATATCATCAACAACAAGCATCAGTACCTGAACTTTACTCCCATTGAAGCTATACATAGTTATCAGTTATATTCTTCTGAAAATCAAATTTTGTAATTGCCTCATAGAATTTAAAATGCCCCTGTCGAGCTGCTTGTTTCAAATCATAAATAGATTTATACAATATACATACTTTTGTTTCATCACCTTTTCTAATAAACTCTTCTGACTGAATTATATAATTTTTTTATCAAGAATTCTATTCAGAAATGCTGTCTTAACATCCATCTGAATGAATTTATAATCATAATGTGCAATCAATGTCATAAAAAATTTAAATGAATCTTCTTTAAAGATTGGATAAAAAATTTCATCATTATCATTCCCTTCTCTTTGAGTATAACCTTTAGCAACTAACTTCACTTTATACTTGTCAATCTCACCATTAGCTTTCAATTATCTTATAAACTCATTTATAGCTAATTAGTTTATAGTTCTTAGAAGCTTATACAAGAGGCCAAACTTCTTTTTTTTTCTTCTGCATTGAGTCTATTTCTCTAATCATTACATTCATCCAAAATCTTGCATTCTCACTATTCATAGCATTTAAAAATTTTAATGAATCATCAATCTCTGTAATTAATAACATAGATACCTCTTTTAGATCATTTGAACTCTGAGTATGTATATCTCTAATTTTTTCTAAATATGTAAAGTAGCCATCAGATATACCTGACTTATGAATTCTTGTAGGTCTTTCATTCAACTAACTTGACGTAGCCATCTTTCATTCAACTAACTTGACGTAGCCATTGGTGCTTCTTATTGTTCAATCTTATTTGACTCATCTTCAAACTCAATTCTTTTCCTTTTACTTCCTGTGATAGATGTTCCATATTTAATAAATTTGACATCTTTATTTTCAAGTATAAAATTCTGAATTGGATTATATAACCTATAACGTTTATATCTTTCAGGAAAACTAATATATTTACAACTCAAACTACAACTTGCAATTTTTGGCATACTAAGTTCAGTAATTCTGGCTTTTGTATCACAACCCCATATTCTAAAATGATTTAGACTGATTTTCTACCAAGTTATAACTCAAAAGGAGTTTTAAAAACTGACTTACATGATACTCTATTTAAAATAGATATAACCATTTTTAGTGCTTCACTGCACAAGGAATCTGGTAGTTCACTGTAAACTAATATACAATAAATCATATCCATCAAGATTCTGTTTTTTCTTTCTACCACTTGATTCTGCTTTAAATTTTTTGCAATAGATGTATTCGCAATGATCCCATGTGCTTGCAAAAAATATCAGAAAGTATTTGAAGTGTACTCGTCTTCTTTATCTAATTTGATGACTTTAATCTTTCTACCCAATTGGTTTTCAAATTAAGCCTTGTACATTTTAAATATTTCAAATACATCTAACTTTTTATACAATAGATACATATATCCATATCATGAATAATCATCAATAAAAGTCATAAAATACCTTTGACCATTCTGAGTAGCAACCCCATTCGAACCATAAACATCTATAAGAATCAAGTCTAATAAATTATCAAACATTGATGCTTTTGAAAATGATGCTCTTATCATTTTATCCTTAATATAAATCACATAGACATCAAAATTATTAAAATTTATATTCTACAGGATCTCATCATGGTAGAGTCTCTCCAATTTATCTTTACCAATACGACCTAAACGATAGTGTCGCAAACGAGAATAATTTTTAACCAATTGTATATTCATATCACAAGAAGATATATACCTAGAATCAATATTATAATATTGAACTGGAGAGTCAACTTTTAATTTCACATATAATTTATACAGACGATCAAATAGAATACCAGCAGCAATAATAACATCATCATACATTAAAAAAATAATCTCTACCAAAAATAAAAGAGTAATCAACTTCTACAAGTCTAGAGACTAATAGAAGATTATGTCTGATAGTTGGTGCAAAAAATATATTTAACAAAATAACAGTATGATCATCATAGAGAACTAGAGAATATGTCCCAACACCAATAATCTTAGTTCACTTATTATTTTCCATGAACATGTACCTCTCCTGATCATTTTATTTTTTTAGATTCAGGAACCGCTATATAATAGTTGAAATACGAACCGATAATCTTAAATCTACAATCCATGCATTAGGAGAAGCATCAATATAATATGATTCAAAACAAACCAAACACTCTAATTTACCTTATTTCTTTCCCCACAAATATTTCAATTTGTAGCACTCTTTTACAAAATGCCTTTTTTGCAATAAAATAAAATTTCTCCTCTGAGTGAGTAGATGCCTTTCCTTTCATATCATCTTTCTTTACAAATTTATTTTTTCAAGTCTACTTTTTGAAATGTTTTCTGAACTGAGGATTAAATTTCTACTTCTTTTCAACTAGATTTATTGATTCAATTTTGATAACTTCAGCTTTAACAGTTTTCTTTCTTTTCTCCTCTGAAATATACTGATTTAGCAACTCATCCATCGGCTAATAATGATCATGAGAATTGTAATTAATAATAAAATTCTCAAATGATGTAGGTAGAGAGTCCAGTATACAGTATGTAACATATTCATCATCAAGATTTAAATCCAAACTTTTTAATTCATGTGCAATTGAAAATATTTTCAAGATATATTCTCGGATATTTTCATACTCAACCAATTTTGTGTTGTGGAGCTTATAAATCAAAGATAATTTCTTGAATTTGGAGAATCCAACAAACCTGTCATAAATACCCTAAAGTAACTCCTTGGCAGAATAAATGTCTAACAGGCTAACATGAATAGTTTAAACACTGTTATTCTAATTATTAATTTTGCTAATATATCTACTTTATACTATTTCTTAAACTGAGACATTTCAAATTAGAATATCAAAAGCAATATGAAAACCTTGAATGTCAAATAAGCTTCTAGTTCACTTATTCAAGTCAAGTAATTTGATCTATTGAAGATCTCGACCTTGAAAAGTTGACTACTAAATTTCATATTGTAAATTTATAATAGACAGTTCAAATATACAACAAATACATTTCAATAATAAATAATTTATGATTCTATTGAATTCAAATAAATATTATATTGTGATCTTGCATTAACTTCTTTGGAAGACTAATATAAATTACGACATACCACCAAAACATCCACAACAATGATAACAAATAATAAAAATTCACTTCGACTTCCTTTTATTATCACAAATGAATTTCCACAACATTCTATATTTATTTCTTCTTTTGACCAACTCAACTTTTGAGTTAAATTGACTAGAGTCAAAATAAATACAAAATAATAATATCTATAAATTAAAATAATCTCAAAAATCTTTAAAAAATTTTGATCATTTTAATTCATAAATATACCTAAGATCATTATGCAAAAAAACTCATTAGCATAAACAATCATGATTAAAACTCTAATTAGCATGCCAATTAATATAACCACGTAAATGCAATTTAAATGCAAATTGAATTCCATTACTGTAAATTAAATTTAACTTTGCATAAAAGCCCCTGCAAATTTTAATTCATAATTTTTTGTTTAAATAAAAACAACCAATTCAATGAAAAGCACAAAAAATTGATAATTTTGGAATTCAATTTCAAATCTCACAAGACCAATAATGTCAAAAATAGCAATAGATTTTTAAAAATAGTTTTGAGCTAAAATCTAAGACAAAAACTCAATTTTTCAAATTAGAAATACGAGAAAATACTTGAAATTAAATTATATCTCAATTTCTCGTACATCAAACATAAAAGGTTGGCTTGAATACCAATTTTGAAATCCAATACTATCCTTTAATGCAAGATCCATGGGTATATATGATATAAAATAATATTTTATACTTTACGGTCTGAAAAAATTGAATAATGAAATTTTGTAAATTTTTACTGTAAATCCTATCAAATCCACCTTGAGTTTTTACCTTTCTTTAATGGGAAAGAATCAAAATTTTTTTTATCAGAGCTCGAGAGAGTGCACAAGAGAAGAACCAAAAACCACAGTAAAGAGTGAGAACAAGTGAGAGCATTCTTGCTCTCTATATTTACCGCCTTAAAACAAGTTTTTTAAAGGCAAACAATACCTCTTTGTACTCTAAACTTTTTTCTTCACCTAATTCTCTGTTCTTAGTCAACAAGAGATAACTCTTCGCTCTGTATTTTACTAATTGCAATTAATTTTTGCTTAGCCACCTTAATAGTATTTTTACAAAAAAATCTCTCAAAAATTTTATAATTACAAACAAGGTCAAAATCTTTATAAACATGTCCAAACAATCTTAATCAATCAATCCAAATCCAAATTTTTAATTACATTTAAGCCCAAAATTTATTCCTCTTTAACCAAGCAACTGTAAGATGAGACTAGATGCTAAGTATATAATAAAATGGTATGATCCATCACAGAACACCTAATTGAGCACATAAATATAATTTGGCTCTATCTATACTATCACCCATTGTCATTTAAATATTTAATTAGACAATTAAACTTGAATCACACACTATATTTCTAAATTATTTGACATAAATTGCACAATCAAATTTATTTAAAAAATAAATCAATAAATAGTTTATAAGACTACAAGATTAACATTTGGTAATAGTTGTTATAAAATTTTCTATAAAAAATAGTTTTTTAAATTTATAGACATGAAGTTTTGTTGAAAATTAAGAAGAAGTTATATGTAATTATGAAAAAAATCACAGGATTGGTTATACACAATTTAACTATTTTTTTAAGCATTTCACTTAAAACATTCTATTACACTTGAAATTGCCTTTCACTCTCTCTCTCTTTCTTTCTTAGATTGTCATTAATTTAGAAAAGGTAATACTGTGGTGGATTGGCTTACTAAATTCGGATAACATAGAGAGCCAGAGGACTCTAATACCTAATAGTTAAGATTTAGGATTTGTTTGGTAAGAGCCCGAATTAGATGAATTAGCTGAATTGGAGGAATTGGAGATTCAATTTCCTCAATTCGAATGTTTAGTTGTTAATTGAAAATCCGAAATTTGATAAATTTTTAATTCCGGATTTGAATTCGAGAACAGAAAAGACGAATTCGCAGTTCCGGATTCAAATTCAATGGCTCCACCACTGTCCGAAACCCTAATTCGCCCCCTTTAAATACCAGCCGAATTCGGCGGAATTCGGCCGAATTCTCGTCACCCTTTGCCCCGAGCCCGAGCGGCGGTCCGTCCCCGAGCCCCGACGCCCGTCGTCTCCGAGCCCGAGCGCCATCGTCCCCGAGCCCCGATGCCCGTCGTCCCCGAGCCCGAGCGCCGGTCGTGCCCGAGCCCGAGCGCGTCTCCGTCCTCGAGCCTGAGCTCGTCTCCGTCCCCGAGCGTGACGCCGGTCTTGGGTGGATATGGGAGGGCTGGAAAATTCGATGAGATGGAGAAAGTGATCTCCGGGATGCTCGAGAGTAATGATTGCAAACCGGATGTTTGGACTATGAACATCATATTGGGACTATTTGGCAACAAGGGCCAGGTTGATATTATGGAAAAATGGTATGAAGTGGTCAGCAGCATTCAGCTGGCTGAGAAGTCGGAGGTACCAGCTAATGTTCCCTTCTACAATGCTGTTATATCTGCATGTGCCAAGGCAGGGGACCTAATGGTGATGGAAAGAGTATTTAAGCATATGAAGGATAGGCATTTTACTCCAGATTCTGTCTTATTCCATTCTAATGGATGCATATAACAAGGAAGGAATGAGTGAAAAAATTTATGACATGGAGCAGGAGAAGCAAAGAGCATTTAATTGGATCTTGTAGCTGCTTGATGTTGAAATTCTTGGTTTTCTCTTTGACCAAGCCTTTTAAGACCATGCCTTATTTGTGAGACCAACAAAGAGATCTGACAAGAATCAAAGTGCAGCGCGTTCAGGTTCCTAAACTTCTACGATAACATCTACAAAGAAATAATTGCAGTGCCGTTTGGTTTTGGATTAGAGATCAAAACGTGCTAAAAGTTTCTAAGCTGTGTCCATTGTTTTTAGTTTGATAATCTCATATATATTATGATTCCAGCATTTTCTAAGTTAGAAGATTTAGATGAGTAATGTTCGTTTTGTGGAGATCATATTTATTGTGATTTGACGATTTAAACTGTTATGCTCTTTTTCTGATCTAACATAAAGCTGTTTTTTCTTTTAATAGATGGGAAATTATGTGCTAAATGCAAATCAGTGTGGATTACTTCAGTCTAATTTTGTTATCCAATGTCTGAGGGTCTGTGTGCTTCTAGTCCATTTTTTGTGACTGTAATTTGGTTCATGCTCATGACCAGTTCAGATTGGTTGTTCACGCCTCTACACGGTTATTGCTTGCACATGATCATGAATGATACAGCTCGGTTGTTATTGTGATAGCATTACAATTTCTTCTCATCAATCATTTTCTGGAATTTTTTTTGTTTCTTTTCTTTTTTGACCCATATCTCTTTGATTTGGATATGTATCTTTTTACTACTTTGTATCAATATGTAATTCTAATATTATTTATTTTTAAAACTTCAAAAATATGTCTAATTAATTTATTAATTTAATATCTATATTTATTTTAAAATTAAATACAGAAAATGTCTAAAAATGGGGGTAATTTCACCCATTAAGAATTGGGTGATCATATCTCCATTTCCAAATCCAACCAAACATCGGAATTGATGAAATTGGCGGAATTCGTTAATTTCAATTTACATGAATTCACGGAATTGACTGAATTGACAATTCCTTTTTTTTACTCAAAAACTACATCCAAACACCGAAATTATCAATTCGATCAATTTCCTCAATTCCCTGTAATTGATCGAATTGACAATTAAACCCGAAATTATCCAAACGGCCCCTTAACGTTTGATGATTCATAAATGATAAATTTTCTTCTTTGATGCCAAAAACATAAGATAGGAGCTTTGCGTGAGAGGTACTGCTCTAATGCAATCACATATTGGGCCCATTTATGGATTGGCCCTTTTGCCCATTTCCTGTTACATTCGGAAATGAATGCAAAGATGGAAAGGTAGGACGCCGTGTTCTTGATATTATCAACTACTAGAACACAGTCACATGCAAATGCACATATTTTTTAAAAAATAATATAAATTTAATTACTATCTTTTATGAATTATAAATTATTCATAAAGTTGCTAATTCAAAGTGTTTAGGCTATAAAAATTTATGTATATTTCTAGACAATTTTTATATTTGTATAACTGGTATTTTTATTATAATAAATATAATATAAAATAAAATTATTTATTATTAATGTATATTATTAATTATGAGTAATTTTGGTTTATGAAATATGATAGACTAAATTTATAATTTCATTATTAGTAAATATGCTGGAAAATAAAAAAAGTTTTCGCTTCCAATGCAGCACATGAAGTTGATATTTAATTAGTCGTCACTTCCGATTCAGATTTGTCTCCGTCGTTGGTTCACTTTCGAAAGCTCATTTATTATCAGTAATAGCCCGAAAATGGGATGAAACGGTAGAAAATCATGTCTTCTGCCTCAAATTCTGCCCACCCTTCGGTTGGATTTTTCTTTTGGGGGATTTTGCATAAATACCCCTAAAAACTTGTTTAATTGTATCTATATCCCTTAAAATTGCAAAGGATTAAATTATTTTTTTTGATTTTTTTTTACTTACAACCTTAAAAAATAGTTAAATTATTTATTTGTTTAATTTTTAAATTACATATAACACCTTCCTTTATATTTCAACTAAATTTCAGGCCTTTGGATTAAAAAAATTATTTTTTACATAAAATATACTTAACATATTTTCCAATAGTTATAATCCAAGAAACAAAATACTTATATTATAGTAATTAAAAAATTCTCTATAAATATAGTAAAATAAAATCTGAAAAAAAAAATTTCCAACAGCTGTTACAGCTAAAGCAAAAGTTTCAAATAAATTTTTTTAATATGAAATATTACTTCTGACGCAAGAGGCCTATGTTAAGTTAAGAGTAAAATGAATAATTTATCTTTTTAAATTCAACTATGGTTGACTTTTTTTAAACTAGTTGGACCCAAAAAACTTGAAACCTTATTAAAAATTTAAAAAAGATATATATTATTATAAAGAAATAGAAAATTATATATAATTTAACCATTTTTTAAGGAGTTGTACATAAATTTTTTTTTTTTTTTTCATACTTACCATTTCAGTGGAATGAACGAAGGGACGAAAGTTACCACAAATGATATCTATGGAAAGTTTTAAACTTCTGAGAGTATAGTTGCAATTATAATATTTTTTTCAATAGCGTAGATGATTAGATAAGTTTTAAGGAGTATATAGCTAAAAAAATTCTTTTTCTTTTCTCTCGTCAGACGAAGTATATCATCGAATTGCACATGAATCGACAACCGCCTTAAACTACTCTCATTTTCTTTTTTTTTTATTGATTTTTTTTTTTGTGTATATATCTCTGGAAAAAAAAAGTCAAGTTATACTTGTGCCCTTTGAGAAATAGCAATTGCTTTTATGTCTTTGAAAATTTAATTTTTTGTTTTTTAGAGAAATACGCATATATTAAATTATATTAGTGTTCCTTTGTATTTAGAAAAAATCAACATAAAATAAGAGAATAATTACCTCATAATCAATAATGTTGAGAAAAAAGTAGTCAAAAAATAAGTCAAGCAAATGTTAAAGAAAGCTAACGGCATGAGTTTTTGTTTGAAAAAAATTAAAATTTTTAGGAGTGTAAAAGTAAATATAATTTATTTTTTTTAAAAAAAAAAATATTTATAATTTGGATGATATGCAACTGAAAAATGCTTCTGAGAGCGGAATGTCTTCCAATGTTAAGACCTCACACTAATATGGTATGCATAGGCTGATTGTCTTGCCATGACAAAAGTCGGAAGACGTCCAGAGTAGGCGACCTTTTTCATTTTCAAAGTCAAAGGAAACAACAGCGTTCTCGTGCCCGCGTCAACCCCCCGAAAAACAACAAACTCTCAAAACTGATCCGAGTCAAACCCCACAACAACCCCACGACGACCGCGCCATAAATCCATACAGACTTCTACAAACACCCTTCTGTCTTCTGATATTTGCATGCCACCCCGATTATCGATTTTCCATCACCTTTTTTTCTTTGTAATACTCCTCGCAAATTAACTTCCATCGACTTTTCATCCATTCAGCCTGAACATTCCTTCTACTTAATTCCTTCTCCTATTATTGAATTCCCAATTGCATATATTTTTTGAATTAAATATTCGAGTAAAAAAGAGAATACACAGATAACATAACAAGAGAATTTTTTGCATTATTAAATCATAAACTAGGTAGTCAAATAAAAGAAGAATATACAAAAGAGTTAAAGAGAAAAAAATTAATTAAGAATTAATTTTTTGTTTTGTCTATAAATAAATTTTATGTTTTATTGTGAAGTTACAAAAAAATTATTTATCTCAACATTATTAGTAAAAAATCATTCATATTATACTATGATTTATAAAAAATTATTTCAATTAAAATATTTTAAAAATATTTTAATTTAATTTCATTTATCAATTAAATTAATATAAAAATTAAATTATTTTCATTCGATTTTATTTCGGACAATTGATTCACAATTATCTGATAATCAATTCGACAAAATTAAATTTTATAAAAATTGAATAATCAATCTTTCGGAAAAGATAAAATAATATAAATTATTTTTATATTAGTTTAATAGTTATTTAAATTAAAATCAAATCAGAATAATTTTTTTTTAAAATTTAATTTTAATTGATAGAATCAAATTAAAATAAAATATTTTTTGAATATTTTAATTGAAGTAGTTTTTTATAAATTTACGGTATAAAATATTTTGCTAACAATGACAAGATATGTAATTTTTCATAAATTCATAATAAAACAAGTAGTTATTTGTTAAAAATTCTACAAAATATTATTCAGGGGTATCAAAAATATCACCAATATTTAAGGTCTTATTTGCAAAACTCCGCATATCCACATTTCCCTCGTCACTTGCCAGCTCAAGCTTACCAACTTTAAGGCATCCACGTTTCAAGCGCTGGCCCTGACAACTAACCCCAAAAGAGAAGAAGACAACCAATGCATGCAATCCACTCCAACATGGCCCTCATTTAGCTGAAGGACCAAGGACAAGGACATGTTCCTTGACTGGGAAGCCATTGGAGAACAAGCCTTCAAGCTTGGCGAGCTGCTGAGTTCACTTCTTTGTATATATAGCGGAGCTAGCACTTGTTGGAACAGAGAGAGAGAGAAAGAGAGAGAGAGCCTGAAGAAGGCTATGGGGATTCAGAGGCTGGCTGCCAAGTACTGGGATGAGTCCAAGATGACTTGGCACATCGCCGGTCCGGCAATCCTCACTGCAGTTCTCCAGTTCTCCATTGGGTTTGTGACAGTGGCCTTCGTTGGCCATATTGGTGAAGTTGAGCTTGCTGCTGTCTCTGTTGTTCAGAATGTCATTGAAGGTTTTGCTTATGGGATCCTTGTAAGTCTGCTACTTCACTGGGTTGCTTCTTGTTTCATTCCATATTTGTTTTGGATGGTTTTTTATGGATTAAGAATCAATATTTCTTCATGAAAAAGTCGCCTTGTGGTTTTAGTGACTGTGTTTCAGTTCATTTTGTTGGCGTCTGATGTTTTGATTCTTTGTTTTTCTTTGATTATTAGAAAAAAATTCTGCTCTTGAATATTTAGGCCAAATGCCACTGTTGAGGATTCGATACAAATGTGAAGATTCTTCTTGATTAGTTAGGATCAAGTGCTGACGATTGGCTGTTGGAGGAAAATATATCACTAAAAGATAACAAGAAATGGGCATGAAATTCAAAACTTAACTTTACCAACTCGCTATTTTTTTAATTTTTTCTCTTTTCAAGAATCCAGTTGTACTAAGTACACCGGACCATGTCTCCAACATATAGTCCCATTGAAATGCGGAGCAAGGGAATCTGATTAGTAGATTCCTATTGTTTAGTTTCAAATTTAAATGTTATTTCTTGCCATCTTCATTCGTTGCATATTATTCACAATTTGCCATATCTGGTTCTTCATGAATGTTGAGATCCATCCATGGAGATGGGAAAGAAAAAAAAGAAACTAAAATGGTAGGTAAAAGGGTTCGTGTTAGAGCTTTGTACAAAGGGAAGCAGCCTCTTGAAAGCCTAATTTTGGGTTTGAATCTCTACGTTACGCGGGCTCGCAATATAGATTTCTAGTTGGGATTCTTGTCTAATCATTCGTTAGTGGGAGCTTAGGAAAAGCTACATTTAGATTGCAAAAAAAAAAGAGAGAGAGAGAACTAGTTCAACCATCAAAATTCTTATTTCCAAATATTCCATCAGCTAGTTGAAAGCACCTTATCCATAAATGATTGAGTTATCAGGATAAGCTTGAAAACTACTCTCTTGTCATCTTCCCCCACTTGTGAAACCAGTTGCACAATCATTCAGCTCGCTAGGAAGTACTGACAGTACATAAACTACTTGCACAGAGACCATTCCAAATCTTTTCGATGTCAAACATTGTTCTGCATAACTAATAAATTTTTGTACCCGAAATCTGTTGTCATTCGAATAGGAACTCCAAAAATATTCAGCAATGAAACAATCTTTAAGAATCATCCACAATTCTCCTGTAGTTAGGCATGGGAAGTGCGTTGGAGACACTCTGCGGCCAAGCGGTCGGAGCCGGGCAGCTTAACATGCTGGGAATCTACACGCAAAGGTCATGGGTCATCACTGGAGTCACAGCATTGGTTCTCACGCCCTTCTACTTATTCACATCACCAATCTTGAAGCTCCTCCACCAATCCAAAGACATTTCAGAGGTTGCAGGCAAGTATGCTGCCTGGGTGATCCCTCAGCTTTTCGGCTATGCTATGAATTTTCCTCTGCAGAAGTTCTTTCAAGCTCAGAGCAAGGTGTGGGTGATGACGGTGATTGCTGGAGTAGTTCTAACAATACATATACTATTGAACTGGGTGTTCGTGACAAAGCTAGGGTACGGTCTCGTTGGGGCGGCAGTGGTCGGGAATGTCTCATGGTGGCTGATAAACTTGGCTCAGATGGTGTACTTAGTGGCTGGTTTTTTCCCACAGACATGGACTGGCTTCTCAATGATGGCATTCAAGTCTCTGTCTGCATTTGTGAAACTCTCGCTCGCATCCGCTATAATGCTGTGGTTAGTATTGAATTTTGAATCCGCAATTGAAGTAGGAATTGTTCAGTGAGAATTTGAATATATTTTTTCGCTGATTTTGACATCATTGACAACAGCTTGGAGTTGTGGTATTATACAGCAGTGATCATTTTAGTAGGTTGCTTGAAGAATCCAGAAGTTGCCGTTAGTGCCATTTCTATATGGTATGACGCACAGAACCTTGTATGAACAAGATACATAACTTAGCAGAGATGCCATCTAATTCATTGATTTTTTGAAATCTGACAGCATGAACTACCAACTTTGGACATTGATGATTGCTTTGGGCTTCACAGCAGCCGTAAGGTAAACAATTGTTGCTTGCTCTTTGTATTGTATTTGTACTAGTGAAGAATAAGTACTAGTATTGAATCTGTTCCATTTGTCTTTGTAGCGTACGAGTTTCCAATGAGCTTGGAGCAGGCAATGCAAAAGTAGCAAAATTTTCTGTAGTTGTGTCAGTTTCCACATCGGCTTTTCTTGGGTTAATTTTCATGGCTGTAGTGCTCCTCACGAGACAGCATCTACCAAAGTTCTTTACGGATATACCCGAAGTCATCAGAGAAACATCTAGGCTTGGTTCTCTCCTAGCTGCAACTATGCTTATAAATAGCATTCAACCTGTTCTCTCTGGTAAGCTAAGCAACATTGCATTACTAAAAATCAAACATCTTTTTTTGGTACTGAATATCAAGAAATTATCAATGAAATACTTCATTTGATTTTGCAGGAGTAGCAGTAGGAGCAGGCTGGCAATCCTTGGTGGCATTTATAAATGTTGGGTGCTACTACCTATTTGGGTTGCCCATCGGAGCTGTACTTGGCTTCAAGCTCAAGCTCAATGCATTAGTAAGTGAATAAAATGAGAAAAATACTTGCATGAAGAAAAATTATTGCTGGTTATAAGATTTAATCAGTTATTTCATTATGATCATGCAGGGCATTTGGTCGGGAATGCTGATAGGTTCGTTGTTGCAGACTGTAATCCTATTATGTATCACATTCAGAACTAAATGGCAAAAAGAGGTAATTACAATCTAGCGTGGATCACCTTTCCTTAGTCTTGATGAAATTAGGACATGAACATTCAACAACCGCGTGATGTTTTAGATTGTTTAACTCAAGGCAATTATTTATGAAATAAAAGTTTGCAGTATAAATTTATCAAAAATGATATGTTGCAGGCTATGCAAGCTGAAGAACGGATTCGAACATGGGGAGGACGAGTCGAGCCACAATCGGGTCCATGACATGTGTATCAACTTCAGTTCTGTTCCTTGTGCAATCTGACCAGCTAGGCTGGAGGTAGATGCCAAAATATACAACTAATGTGAGATACTACAAGAAAAGCTTGGTGTATTCAGTCTAATTGCGGCAGAGTTATTGGTTTACTCTGCAAAATAACACATAGGATAGCAAATAGATATACCAGTAGAGAATGTATTGAATTTGGACAAAATGAGAAAGAAAAGGGTTTCTGTATTTTTTGAACTTCACCAAAATATATATGAATGCAGTGCAACAAGGATCAATCAATGTTTTAAGTGGAAGATCTCGGAGGAAGACAGTCAATTTTAAAGCGAATCAAGCCGAGGAATCTTGCAGTGTTGACAACCTGTTTCTCTGCCAATCGGAGACATCTTCCCCTTTTCACTCTATTTTTGGTGAATTGTTGGTTTGGTTTGAGTTTAAAATTTATGAGAAATGTAATCCATATGCAGTGTGATATGACTCTATTTAGTAAGAAATACGATTTGGCTAGTCAGCTAGTCTATGTGTAGTTTAGTATGATCCTGTCTAGTCAGAGGTATGACCAATTTTGTAAGATAAATAGATGTGTTCATAATCATTGTTTCTAACAATTGATTATTATGGATTCTATAATTATTTTATTGTTAATTTATTTTTTAATATGGATGTTGATTTACTTCATTATCAGTATTATTGCGGTTGTTATTGTGATTGTTGTTGTTATACTTACTAATTTTATTATTTTCTTTTTTTGTTGAACTCTCATATTATTTGAAGATAATAAATGCATGTCCTTGCTCATTTTATTGCATACCAATTGTATTTTCAGTTACATTTAAGTTGTTTTATTTTTTTTTTTGAGAAATTGTAGTGAGGATATTGTATAATAAATGTTGAATTATTTTTGTTATCATGGAGATTATAAGTTTTTTTTAAACTTATTCTTTGATAATTGTAAAAAACTTTAACTCTATTTATTTTAGAAATTTTAATATTTTTATGTGAATCATTTATTATTATGGTCTAATATTAAACACAAGAGAGCGTTGCATATCTTTTTCCTCTTTAACCAGCAAGCCACTATCAACCAACCACTCGATTACCACCGGAGCATCAGCAGAGCATCATTGTAATTTAGTTAAAATGTTGTCTTCGTTGTCATCGTCATAGTACATAACTCTTATTTTAAATTTAAATTCAATTAGATCAAAATTTAACTTTAATTTTGAAGTTCAACGTAAACCCATATACATACTAGCATTTGTCTATAAGTTTTGATCAAAATTTTCATATAAAGAAATAAAAATTAAGGAATATCAAGATGGAATTTCAACAACAGAGGGATTCGACATAATTTCTCAATTATTCTCACAACCCACTGTCCGATAAAATCTCTCGTCTTATTCATTTAATAATTTTATCTCTATTCTAACCCTCCCATAACCCAAAGAATCCACATGATGATCCCCACTATTTATACTTCAATCCAACATTTTAGGGGATCATTCTTCCACTGGAAGCCATCAGAGAACAAGCTTCAAAGCATGCTAAGCTGAGTTCATTTTGCTTATATAGTGAGTTGTTAGTAAGAGAGAGCTTGAAGAGAAGCAATGGGGATGCAGAGGCTTTTAGCCAGGTACAAAGATGAGTTGAAGAAGACTTGGCACATCGCCTTACCGGCGATCCTCACCGGAATTTTTCAGTTCTCCATTGGTTTTGTAACAGTGGCCTTTGTTGGGCACATTGGAAAAAGTGGAGCTTGCTGCTGTCTCTGTTGCTCACAATGTCATTGAAGGCTTTGCTTATGGGATCCTTGTAAGTGTGCTACTACATTGAATCATTTCTTGTTTCATTTCAGTTATCATCATTGATCTTTATTGATTAAGAATGACATTTTTCTTATACAGAACTTGTTTTAGATTGAGAGTTCAGTTCTATCGAAGGAAAGATTAAGTTTCATTTCTTTTTACGGGTTTTTGGTTGGCATCTCAAGACAGTCATTGTCTCTAACAATTGATTATTATGGATTCTATAATTATTTTCTTATTAATTTATTTCTTAATATGAATGTTGACTCTTTTGATTATCACTATTATTGCGGTTGTTATTGTGATTGTTATTGTTATATTTACTAATTTTATTATTTTTCTTCTTTTGTTGAATTCTCATATTATTTGGATGTAGTAACTGCATATCCTTACTCATTTTATTGCATACCAATTGCATTTTTAGTTACATTTAAGTTGTTTTTTTTTTCGAGAAATTATAGTGAGGATATTGTATAATAAGTGTTCGATAATTTTTCTTATCATGGAGATTATAAGTTTTCTTTAAACTTATTCTTTGATAATTATAAAAAACTTTAACTCTATTTATTTTATAAATTTTAATATTTTTATGTGGTTGATTTATTATTGTGGTCTAATATTAAACACAAGGGAGTATTACACATCCTTTTCCTCTTTAACCACCAAGCCACTATCAATCAACCACTAGACTACCACCGGAGCATAGGCAGAGCGTCATTAGAATTTAGTTAAAATGCTGTCGTCGGTGTCATTGTCATAATACATGACTCTTATTTTTAATTTAAATTCAATTAGATCAAAATTTAACTTTAATTTTGAGGTTCAACATAAATCCATATACATACTAGCATTTGTCTATAAGTTGTAATCAAAACTTTCATATAAAGAAATAAAAATTAAGGAATATCAAGATGAAACTTCAATAACAGAGGGACTCGACACAATATCTCAAGTAAAATCTCAATTCTTATTCATATAATAATTTTATCTCTATCCTAACCATCTCATAATCCAAGAACTCACATAATGATTTTGATACAGCGGGAGAGGGTACGAGAGACAGAAAAAGATTACTGTTTTCTCGCAACGATAGATCTTTGAATTCACAAGAAAGATAAAAAGGAACAAATCCAAAATAAGATAATATTATTGATAGAAAAATATTTCCTTTTATTACAACATTGAAATGTATATATAGCCCTCTAATAAACTTAGAGTCCTATTTGGTGTACATTAAAAATAAAACTTAGACTCTACTAAGAATTCTACTTAACATATCTTAAATAAAGACATCTAAATCCTATTTATTATTGGATTAGGATTGTTATTGACTCAGACTGATAAATAAATCCTAATTTTGGATAATACAAAATTTGAATTATTCAAAATAGTAAATAAGAAAATTACAGGAATTCATCCTAACTTTTTAACAAATGATTATTTACTAAATTTGAATGAATATCTTAGAAGATATAGCATTTAGATAGCAGCTGTATGAATTCTGATAGACTCTAATTAAAGTTGGAATACAATTTGTACTAATCTCTAATTTTAGAGTAAAAAAAGTGTAGTTATTTTACATTAGATTCCCACTATTTATGCTTCAATCCGTGTGACCAACATTTTAGAGGATCATTCTTCCACTGGAAGCCATCAGAGAACAAGCTTCAAAGCATGCTAAGCTGAGTTCAGTTTGCTTATATAGTGAGTTGTTGGTAAGAGAGAGCTTGAAGAGAAGCAATGGGGATGCAGAGGCTTTTAGCCAGGTACAAAGATGAGTCGAAGAAGACTTGGCACATCGCCTTACAGGCGATCCTCACCGGAATTTTTCAGTTCTCCATTGGTTTTGTAACAGTGGCCTTTGTTGGGCACATTGGAAAAAGTGGAGCTTGCTGCTGTCTCTGTTGCTCACAATGTCATTGAAGGCTTTGCTTATGGGATCCTTGTAAGTGTGCTACTACATTGAAGCATTTCTTGTTTCATTTCAGTTATCATCATTGATCTTTATTGATTAAGAATGACATTTTTCTTATACAGAACTTGTTTTAGATTGAGAGTTCAGTTCTATCGGAGGAAAGATTAAGTTTCATTTCTTTTTACGGGTTTTTGGTTGGCATCTCAAGACAGTCATTGTCTCTAACAATTGATTATTATGGATTCTATAATTATTTTCTTATTAATTTATTTCTTAATATGAATGTTGACTCTTTTGATTATCACTATTATTGCGGTTGTTATTGTGATTGTTATTGTTATATTTACTAATTTTATTATTTTTCTTTTTTTGTTGAACTCTCATATTATTTGGAGGTAGTAACTGCATATCCTTACTCATTTTATTGCATACCAATTGCAATTTTAGTTACATTTAAGTTGTTTTTTTCTTCGAGAAATTATAGTGAGGATATTGTATAATAAGTGTTCGATAATTTTTCTTATCATGGAGATTATAAGTTTTCTTTAAACTTATTCTTTGATAATTATAAAAAAATTTAACTCTATGTATTTTATAAATTTAATTAGCTCTCGCAGTCGGGTGACACCCTGCCTTACTTGTGGGTCAATATTAAACACAAGGGGCGTATACAATCCTTTTTCCGCTTAAACCACAATAAGGCCACTCATGTCAATCAACCACTAGGACTACAACCGGCGCCGCAAGGCAGAAGCGTCATTGAATTTAGTTACCATTGCTTGTCGTCGGTTGTCATTCGTCCTAAATACATGACTCTTAATTTTATACTTTATTTAAATCACATAGATCAAAATTTAACTTTACTTTGAGGTTCTAACATATAATCCATTTACATACGCGGCATTTGTCTATAAGTTGTAATCCCCCCAAACTTTTTAATATAAAGAAAAAAAATTAAGGGGAATATCAAGTTAGGATAACGTAACAGAACAGAGGGAATCTTCGGACACAATATCTCACGTAAAAATCTCAATTCTTAGTATATAATAATTATCTCTATGCCAACCATCTCATTAATCCCAAGCCCTCACATAATGGATTTTGATACAGCGGGGACCGAAGAGGGTACGAGCGACAGAAACAGATTACTGTTTTCTCGCAAACGATAGATCTTTGAATTCACAAGAAAGATCAAAAGGAACCAAATCCAAAATAATGTATAATATATTGATAGAAAAATATTTCCTTTTATTACAACATTGAAATGTATATATAGCCCTCTAATAAACTTAGAGTCCTATTTGGTGTACATTAAAAATAAAACTTAGACTCTACTAAGAATTCTACTTAACATATCTTAAATAAAGACATCTAAATCCTATTTATTATTGGATTAGGATTGTTATTGACTCAGACTGATAAATAAATCCTAATTTTGGATAATACAAAATTTGAATTATTCAAAATAGTAAATAAGAAAATTACAGGAATTCATCCTAACTTTTTAACAAATGATTATTTACTAAATTTGAATGAATATCTTAGAAGATATAGCATTTAGATAGCAGCTGTATGAATTCTGATAGACTCTAATTAAAGTTGGAATACAATTTGTACTAATCTCTAATTTTAGAGTAAAAAAAGTGTAGTTATTTTACATTAGATTCCCACTATTTATGCTTCAATCCGTGTGACCAACATTTTAGGGATCATTCTTCCACTGGAAGCCATCAGAGAACAAGCTTCAAAGCATGCTAAGCTGAGTTCAGTTTGCTTATATAGTGAGTTGTTGGTAAGAGAGAGCTTGAAGAGAAGCAATGGGGATGCAGAGGCTTTTAGCCAGGTACAAAGATGAGCGAAGAAGACTTGGCACATCGCCTTACGGCGATCCTCACCGGAATTTTTCAGTTCTCCATTGGTTTTGTAACAGTGGCCTTTGTTGGGCACATTGGAAAAAGTGGAGCTTGCTGCTGTCTCTGTTGCTCACAATGTCATTGAAGGCTTTGCTTATGGGATCCTTGTAAGTGTGCTACTACATTGAATCATTTCTTGTTTCATTTCAGTTATCATCATTGATCTTTATTGATTAAGAATGACATTTTTCTTATACAGAACTTGTTTTAGATTGAGAGTTCAGTTCTATCGGAGGAAAGATTAAGTTTCATTTCTTTTTACGGGTTTTTGGTTGGCATCTCAAGACAGTCATTGTCTCTAACAATTGATTATTATGGATTCTATAATTATTTTCTTATTAATTTATTTCTTAATATGAATGTTGACTCTTTTGATTATCACTATTATTGCGGTTGTTATTGTGATTGTTATTGTTATATTTACTAATTTTATTATTTTTCTTCTTTTGTTGAATTCTCATATTATTTGGATGTAGTAACTGCATATCCTTACTCATTTTATTGCATACCAATTGCATTTTTAGTTACATTTAAGTTGTTTTTTTTTTCGAGAAATTATAGTGAGGATATTGTATAATAAGTGTTCGATAATTTTTCTTATCATGGAGATTATAAGTTTTCTTTAAACTTATTCTTTGATAATTATAAAAAACTTTAACTCTATTTATTTTATAAATTTTAATATTTTTATGTGGTTGATTTATTATTGTGGTCTAATATTAAACACAAGGGAGTATTACACATCCTTTTCCTCTTTAACCACCAAGCCACTATCAATCAACCACTAGACTACCACCGGAGCATAGGCAGAGCGTCATTAGAATTTAGTTAAAATGCTGTCGTCGGTGTCATTGTCATAATACATGACTCTTATTTTTAATTTAAATTCAATTAGATCAAAATTTAACTTTAATTTTGAGGTTCAACATAAATCCATATACATACTAGCATTTGTCTATAAGTTGTAATCAAAACTTTCATATAAAGAAATAAAAATTAAGGAATATCAAGATGAAACTTCAATAACAGAGGGACTCGACACAATATCTCAAGTAAAATCTCAATTCTTATTCATATAATAATTTTATCTCTATCCTAACCATCTCATAATCCAAGAACTCACATAATGATTTTGATACAGCGGGAGAGGGTACGAGAGACAGAAAAAGATTACCGTTTTCTCGCAACGATAGATCTTTGAATTCACAAAAAAGATAAAAAGGAACAAATCCAAAATAAGATAATATTATTGATAGAAAAATATTTCCTTTTATTACAACATTGAAATGTATATATAGCCCTCTAATAAACTTAGAGTCCTATTTGGTGTACATTAAAAATAGAACTTAGATTCTACTAAGAATTCTACTTAACATATCTTAAATAAAGACATCTAAATCCTATTTATTATTGGATTAGGATTGTTATTGACTCAGACTGATAAATAAATCCTAATTTTGGATAATACAAAATTTGAATTATTCAAAATAGTAAATAAGAAAATTACAGGAATTCATCCTAACTTTTTAACAAATGATTATTTACTAAATTTGAATGAATATCTTAGAAGATATAGCATTTAGATAGCAGCTGTATGAATTCTGATAGACTCTAATTAAAGTTGGAATACAATTTGTACTAATCTCTAATTTTAGAGTAAAAAAAGTGTAGTTATTTTACATTAGATTCCCACTATTTATGCTTCAATCCGTGTGACCAACATTTTAGAGGATCATTCTTCCACTGGAAGCCATCAGCGAACAAGCTTCAAAGCATGCTAGCTGAGTTCAGTTGCTTATATAGGGAGTTGTTGGTAAGAGAAGCTTGAAGAGAAGCAATGGGAGTGCAGAGGCGTTTAGCCAGGTACAAAGTGATCGAGAGAACCTTGGCACTCGCCTTACAGGCGATCCTAACACGGAATTTTTCAGTTCTCCATTGTTTGTAACAGTGGCCTTTGTTGGGCACATTGGAAAAAGTGGAGCTTGCTGCTGTCTCTGTTGCTCACAATGTCATTGAAGGCTTTGCTTATGGGATCCTTGTAAGTGTGCTACTACATTGAAGCATTTCTTGTTTCATTTCAGTTATCATCATTGATCTTTATTGATTAAGAATGACATTTTTCTTATACAGAACTTGTTTTAGATTGAGAGTTCAGTTCTATCGGAGGAAAGATTAAGTTTCATTTCTTTTTACGGGTTTTTGGTTGGCATCTCAAGACAGTCATTGTCTCTAACAATTGATTATTATGGATTCTATAATTATTTTCTTATTAATTTATTTCTTAATATGAATGTTGACTCTTTTGATTATCACTATTATTGCGGTTGTTATTGTGATTGTTATTGTTATATTTACTAATTTTATTATTTTTCTTCTTTTGTTGAATTCTCATATTATTTGGATGTAGTAACTGCATATCCTTACTCATTTTATTGCATACCAATTGCATTTTTAGTTACATTTAAGTTGTTTTTTTTTTCGAGAAATTATAGTGAGGATATTGTATAATAAGTGTTCGATAATTTTTCTTATCATGGAGATTATAAGTTTTCTTTAAAATTATTCTTTGATAATTATAAAAAACTTTAACTCTATTTATTTTATAAATTTTAATATTTTTATGTGGTTGATTTATTATTGTGGTCTAATATTAAACACAAGGGAGTATTACACATCCTTTTCCTCTTTAACCACCAAGCCACTATCAATCAACCACTAGACTACCACCGGAGCATAGGCAGAGCGTCATTAGAATTTAGTTAAAATGCTGTCGTCGGTGTCATTGTCATAATACATGACTCTTATTTTTAATTTAAATTCAATTAGATCAAAATTTAACTTTAATTTTGAGGTTCAACATAAATCCATATACATACTAGCATTTGTCTATAAGTTGTAATCAAAACTTTCATATAAAGAAATAAAAATTAAGGAATATCAAGATGAAACTTCAATAACAGAGGGACTCGACACAATATCTCAAGTAAAATCTCAATTCTTATTCATATAATAATTTTATCTCTATCCTAACCATCTCATAATCCAAGAACTCACATAATGATTTTGATACAGCGGGAGAGGGTACGAGAGACAGAAAAAGATTACCGTTTTCTCGCAACGATAGATCTTTGAATTCACAAGAAAGATAAAAAGGAACAAATCCAAAATAAGATAATATTATTGATAGAAAAATATTTCCTTTTATTACAACATTGAAATGTATATATAGCCCTCTAATAAACTTAGAGTCCTATTTGGTGTACATTAAAAATAAAACTTAGACTCTACTAAGAATTCTACTTAACATATCTTAAATAAAGACATCTAAATCCTATTTATTATTGGATTAGGATTGTTATTGACTCAGACTGATAAATAAATCCTAATTTTGGATAATACAAAATTTGAATTATTCAAAATAGTAAATAAGAAAATTACAGGAATTCATCCTAACTTTTTAACAAATGATTATTTACTAAATTTGAATGAATATCTTAGAAGATATAGCATTTAGATAGCAGCTGTATGAATTCTGATAGACTCTAATTAAAGTTGGAATACAATTTGTACTAATCTCTAATTTTAGAGTAAAAAAAGTGTAGTTATTTTACATTAGATTCCCACTATTTATGCTTCAATCCGTGTGACCAACATTTTAGAGGATCATTCTTCCACTGGAAGCCATCAGAGAACAAGCTTCAAAGCATGCTAAGCTGAGTTCAGTTTGCTTATATAGTGAGTTGTTGGTAAGAGAGAGCTTGAAGAGAAGCAATGGGGATGCAGAGGCTTTTAGCCAGGTACAAAGATGAGTCGAAGAAGACTTGGCACATCGCCTTACAGGCGATCCTCACCGGAATTTTTCAGTTCTCCATTGGTTTTGTAACAGTGGCCTTTGTTGGGCACATTGGAAAAAGTGGAGCTTGCTGCTGTCTCTGTTGCTCACAATGTCATTGAAGGCTTTGCTTATGGGATCCTTGTAAGTGTGCTACTACATTGAAGCATTTCTTGTTTCATTTCAGTTATCATCATTGATCTTTATTGATTAAGAATGACATTTTTCTTATACAGAACTTGTTTTAGATTGAGAGTTCAGTTCTATCGGAGGAAAGATTAAGTTTCATTTCTTTTTACGGGTTTTTGGTTGGCATCTCAAGACAGTCATTGTCTCTAACAATTGATTATTATGGATTCTATAATTATTTTCTTATTAATTTATTTCTTAATATGAATGTTGACTCTTTTGATTATCACTATTATTGCGGTTGTTATTGTGATTGTTATTGTTATATTTACTAATTTTATTATTTTTCTTCTTTTGTTGAATTCTCATATTATTTGGATGTAGTAACTGCATATCCTTACTCATTTTATTGCATACCAATTGCATTTTTAGTTACATTTAAGTTGTTTTTTTTTTCGAGAAATTATAGTGAGGATATTGTATAATAAGTGTTCGATAATTTTTCTTATCATGGAGATTATAAGTTTTCTTTAAACTTATTCTTTGATAATTATAAAAAACTTTAACTCTATTTATTTTATAAATTTTAATATTTTTATGTGGTTGATTTATTATTGTGGTCTAATATTAAACACAAGGGAGTATTACACATCCTTTTCCTCTTTAACCACCAAGCCACTATCAATCAACCACTAGACTACCACCGGAGCATAGGCAGAGCGTCATTAGAATTTAGTTAAAATGCTGTCGTCGGTGTCATTGTCATAATACATGACTCTTATTTTTAATTTAAATTCAATTAGATCAAAATTTAACTTTAATTTTGAGGTTCAACATAAATCCATATACATACTAGCATTTGTCTATAAGTTGTAATCAAAACTTTCATATAAAGAAATAAAAATTAAGGAATATCAAGATGAAACTTCAATAACAGAGGGACTCGACACAATATCTCAAGTAAAATCTCAATTCTTATTCATATAATATTTTATCTCTATCCAACTCCATAATCCAAGAACTGCACATAAGGATTTTGATACAGCGGGAGAGTAAGAGAGACAGAAAGATTAACGTTATCTTCGCAACGATAGATCTTTGAATTCACAAGAAAGATAAAAAGGACAAATCCAAAATAAGATAATATTTATTGATAGAAAGATTTCCTTTTATGACAACATTGAAATGTAATATATATGCCCTCTAATAAACTTAGAGGCCTATTTGGTGTACGTAAAAGAAAACTTAGACTCTACTAAGAATTCTACTTAACAATATCTTAAATAAAGACATCTAAATCCTATTTATTATTGGATTAGGATTGTTATTGACTCAGACTGATAAATAAATCCTAATTTTGGATAATACAAAATTTGAATTATTCAAAATAGTAAATAAGAAAATTCAGGAATTCAATCCTAACGTTTTAACAAATGATTAGTGTACTAATTTGAATGAATATCGTAGAAGTGATATAGCATGGAGATAGCAAGCTGTAATGAATTTCTGATAGACTCTAAATTAAGTGGGAAATACAATTTGTCTAATCTCTAATTTTATAGTAAAAAAAGTGTAGTTATTTTACATTAGATTCCCACTATTTATGCTTCAATCCGTGTGACCAACATTTTAGAGGATCATTCTTCCACTGGAAGCCATCAGAGAACAAGCTTCAAAGCATGCTAAGCTGAGTTCAGTTTGCTTATATAGTGAGTTGTTGGTAAGAGAGAGCTTGAAGAGAAGCAATGGGGATGCAGAGGCTTTTAGCCAGGTACAAAGATGAGTCGAAGAAGACTTGGCACATCGCCTTACCGGCGATCCTCACCGGAATTTTTCAGTTCTCCATTGGTTTTGTAACAGTGGCCTTTGTTGGGCACATTGGAAAAAGTGGAGCTTGCTGCTGTCTCTGTTGCTCACAATGTCATTGAAGGCTTTGCTTATGGGATCCTTGTAAGTGTGCTACTACATTGAAGCATTTCTTGTTTCATTTCAGTTATCATCATTGATCTTTATTGATTAAGAATGACATTTTTCTTATACAGAACTTGTTTTAGATTGAGAGTTCAGTTCTATCGGAGGAAAGATTAAGTTTCATTTCTTTTTACGGGTTTTTGGTTGGCATCTCAAGACAGTCATTGTCTCTAACAATTGATTATTATGGATTCTATAATTATTTTCTTATTAATTTATTTCTTAATATGAATGTTGACTCTTTTGATTATCACTATTATTGCGGTTGTTATTGTGATTGTTATTGTTATATTTACTAATTTTATTATTTTTCTTCTTTTGTTGAATTCTCATATTATTTGGATGTAGTAACTGCATATCCTTACTCATTTTATTGCATACCAATTGCATTTTTAGTTACATTTAAGTTGTTTTTTTTTTCGAGAAATTATAGTGAGGATATTGTATAATAAGTGTTCGATAATTTTTCTTATCATGGAGATTATAAGTTTTCTTTAAACTTATTCTTTGATAATTATAAAAAAATTTAACTCTATTTATTTTATAAATTTTAATATTTTTATGTGGTTGATTTATTATTGTGGTCTAATATTAAACACAAGGGAGTATTACACATCCTTTTCCGCTTTAACCACCAAGCCACTATCAATCAACCACTAGACTACCACCGGAGCATAGGCAGAGCGTCATTAGAATTTAGTTAAAATGCTGTCGTCGGTGTCATTGTCATAATACATGACTCTTATTTTTAATTTAAATTCAATTAGATCAAAATTTAACTTTAATTTTGAGGTTCAACATAAATCCATATACATACTAGCATTTGTCTATAAGTTGTAATCAAAACTTTCATATAAAGAAATAAAAATTAAGGAATATCAAGATGAAACTTCAATAACAGAGGGACTCGACACAATATCTCAAGTAAAATCTCAATTCTTATTCATATAATAATTTTATCTCTATCCTAACCATCTCATAATCCAAGAACTCACATAATGATTTTGATACAGCGGGAGAGGGTACGAGAGACAGAAAAAGATTACCGTTTTCTCGCAACGATAGATCTTTGAATTCACAAGAAAGATAAAAAGGAACAAATCCAAAATAAGATAATATTATTGATAGAAAAATATTTCCTTTTATTACAACATTGAAATGTATATATAGCCCTCTAATAAACTTAGAGTCCTATTTGGTGTACATTAAAAATAAAACTTAGACTCTACTAAGAATTCTACTTAACATATCTTAAATAAAGACATCTAAATCCTATTTATTATTGGATTAGGATTGTTATTGACTCAGACTGATAAATAAATCCTAATTTTGGATAATACAAAATTTGAATTATTCAAAATAGTAAATAAGAAAATTACAGGAATTCATCCTAACTTTTTAACAAATGATTATTTACTAAATTTGAATGAATATCTTAGAAGATATAGCATTTAGATAGCAGCTGTATGAATTCTGATAGACTCTAATTAAAGTTGGAATACAATTTGTACTAATCTCTAATTTTAGAGTAAAAAAAGTGTAGTTATTTTACATTAGATTCCCACTATTTATGCTTCAATCCGTGTGACCAACATTTTAGAGGATCATTCTTCCACTGGAAGCCATCAGAGAACAAGCTTCAAAGCATGCTAAGCTGAGTTCAGTTTGCTTATATAGTGAGTTGTTGGTAAGAGAGAGCTTGAAGAGAAGCAATGGGGATGCAGAGGCTTTTAGCCAGGTACAAAGATGAGTCGAAGAAGACTTGGCACATCGCCTTACAGGCGATCCTCACCGGAATTTTTCAGTTCTCCATTGGTTTTGTAACAGTGGCCTTTGTTGGGCACATTGGAAAAAGTGGAGCTTGCTGCTGTCTCTGTTGCTCACAATGTCATTGAAGGCTTTGCTTATGGGATCCTTGTAAGTGTGCTACTACATTGAAGCATTTCTTGTTTCATTTCAGTTATCATCATTGATCTTTATTGATTAAGAATGACATTTTTCTTATACAGAACTTGTTTTAGATTGAGAGTTCAGTTCTATCGGAGGAAAGATTAAGTTTCATTTCTTTTTACGGGTTTTTGGTTGGCATCTCAAGACAGTCATTGTCTCTAACAATTGATTATTATGGATTCTATAATTATTTTCTTATTAATTTATTTCTTAATATGAATGTTGACTCTTTTGATTATCACTATTATTGCGGTTGTTATTGTGATTGTTATTGTTATATTTACTAATTTTATTATTTTTCTTCTTTTGTTGAATTCTCATATTATTTGGATGTAGTAACTGCATATCCTTACTCATTTTATTGCATACCAATTGCATTTTTAGTTACATTTAAGTTGTTTTTTTTTTCGAGAAATTATAGTGAGGATATTGTATAATAAGTGTTCGATAATTTTTCTTATCATGGAGATTATAAGTTTTCTTTAAACTTATTCTTTGATAATTATAAAAAACTTTAACTCTATTTATTTTATAAATTTTAATATTTTTATGTGGTTGATTTATTATTGTGGTCTAATATTAAACACAAGGGAGTATTACACATCCTTTTCCTCTTTAACCACCAAGCCACTATCAATCAACCACTAGACTACCACCGGAGCATAGGCAGAGCGTCATTAGAATTTAGTTAAAATGCTGTCGTCGGTGTCATTGTCATAATACATGACTCTTATTTTTAATTTAAATTCAATTAGATCAAAATTTAACTTTAATTTTGAGGTTCAACATAAATCCATATACATACTAGCATTTGTCTATAAGTTGTAATCAAAACTTTCATATAAAGAAATAAAAATTAAGGAATATCAAGATGAAACTTCAATAACAGAGGGACTCGACACAATATCTCAAGTAAAATCTCAATTCTTATTCATATAATAATTTTATCTCTATCCTAACCATCTCATAATCCAAGAACTCACATAATGATTTTGATACAGCGGGAGAGGGTACGAGAGACAGAAAAAGATTACCGTTTTCTCGCAACGATAGATCTTTGAATTCACAAGAAAGATAAAAAGGAACAAATCCAAAATAAGATAATATTATTGATAGAAAAATATTTCCTTTTATTACAACATTGAAATGTATATATAGCCCTCTAATAAACTTAGAGTCCTATTTGGTGTACATTAAAAATAAAACTTAGACTCTACTAAGAATTCTACTTAACATATCTTAAATAAAGACATCTAAATCCTATTTATTATTGGATTAGGATTGTTATTGACTCAGACTGATAAATAAATCCTAATTTTGGATAATACAAAATTTGAATTATTCAAAATAGTAAATAAGAAAATTACAGGAATTCATCCTAACTTTTTAACAAATGATTATTTACTAAATTTGAATGAATATCTTAGAAGATATAGCATTTAGATAGCAGCTGTATGAATTCTGATAGACTCTAATTAAAGTTGGAATACAATTTGTACTAATCTCTAATTTTAGAGTAAAAAAAGTGTAGTTATTTTACATTAGATTCCCACTATTTATGCTTCAATCCGTGTGACCAACATTTTAGAGGATCATTCTTCCACTGGAAGCCATCAGAGAACAAGCTTCAAAGCATGCTAAGCTGAGTTCAGTTTGCTTATATAGTGAGTTGTTGGTAAGAGAGAGCTTGAAGAGAAGCAATGGGGATGCAGAGGCTTTTAGCCAGGTACAAAGATGAGTCGAAGAAGACTTGGCACATCGCCTTACAGGCGATCCTCACCGGAATTTTTCAGTTCTCCATTGGTTTTGTAACAGTGGCCTTTGTTGGGCACATTGGAAAAAGTGGAGCTTGCTGCTGTCTCTGTTGCTCACAATGTCATTGAAGGCTTTGCTTATGGGATCCTTGTAAGTGTGCTACTACATTGAAGCATTTCTTGTTTCATTTCAGTTATCATCATTGATCTTTATTGATTAAGAATGACATTTTTCTTATACAGAACTTGTTTTAGATTGAGAGTTCAGTTCTATCGGAGGAAAGATTAAGTTTCATTTCTTTTTACGGGTTTTTGGTTGGCATCTCAAGACAGTCATTGTCTCTAACAATTGATTATTATGGATTCTATAATTATTTTCTTATTAATTTATTTCTTAATATGAATGTTGACTCTTTTGATTATCACTATTATTGCGGTTGTTATTGTGATTGTTATTGTTATATTTACTAATTTTATTATTTTTCTTCTTTTGTTGAATTCTCATATTATTTGGATGTAGTAACTGCATATCCTTACTCATTTTATTGCATACCAATTGCATTTTTAGTTACATTTAAGTTGTTTTTTTTTTCGAGAAATTATAGTGAGGATATTGTATAATAAGTGTTCGATAATTTTTCTTATCATGGAGATTATAAGTTTTCTTTAAACTTATTCTTTGATAATTATAAAAAACTTTAACTCTATTTATTTTATAAATTTTAATATTTTTATGTGGTTGATTTATTATTGTGGTCTAATATTAAACACAAGGGAGTATTACACATCCTTTTCCTCTTTAACCACCAAGCCACTATCAATCAACCACTAGACTACCACCGGAGCATAGGCAGAGCGTCATTAGAATTTAGTTAAAATGCTGTCGTCGGTGTCATTGTCATAATACATGACTCTTATTTTTAATTTAAATTCAATTAGATCAAAATTTAACTTTAATTTTGAGGTTCAACATAAATCCATATACATACTAGCATTTGTCTATAAGTTGTAATCAAAACTTTCATATAAAGAAATAAAAATTAAGGAATATCAAGATGAAACTTCAATAACAGAGGGACTCGACACAATATCTCAAGTAAAATCTCAATTCTTATTCATATAATAATTTTATCTCTATCCTAACCATCTCATAATCCAAGAACTCACATAATGATTTTGATACAGCGGGAGAGGGTACGAGAGACAGAAAAAGATTACCGTTTTCTCGCAACGATAGATCTTTGAATTCACAAGAAAGATAAAAAGGAACAAATCCAAAATAAGATAATATTATTGATAGAAAAATATTTCCTTTTATTACAACATTGAATGTATATATAGCCCTCTAATAAACTTAGAGTCCTATTTGGTGTACATTAAAAATAGAACTTAGATTCTACTAAGAATTCTACTTAACATATCTTAAATAAAGACATCTAAATCCTATTTATTATTGGATTAGGATTGTTATTGACTCAGACTGATAAATAAATCCTAATTTTGGATAATACAAAATTTGAATTATTCAAAATAGTAAATAAGAAAATTGCAAGAATTCATCAGAACCTTTTAACAAATGATTATTTACTAAATTTGAATGAATATCTTAGAAGATATAGCATTTAGACAGTAGCTGTACGAATTCTGACCGACTCTAATTAAAGTTGGAATACAATTTGTACTAATCTCTAATTTTAGAGTAAAAAAAGTGTAGTTATTTTACATTAGATTCCCACTATTTATGCTTCAATCCGTGTGACCAACATTTTAGAGGATCATTCTTCCAATGGAAGCCATCAGAGAACAAGCTTCAAAGCATGCTAAGCTATATAGTGAGTTGTTGGTAAGAGAGAGCTTGAAGAGAAGCAATGGGGATGCAGAGGCTTTTAGCCAGGTACAAAGATGAGTCGAAGAAGACTTGGCACATCGCCTTACCGGCGATCCTCACCGGAATTTTTCAGTTCTCCATTGGTTTTGTAACAGTGGCCTTTGTTGGGCACATTGGCAAAGTGGAGCTTGCTGCTGTCTCTGTCGCTCAGAATGTCATTGAAGGTTTTGCTTATGGGATCCTTGTAAGTGTGCTACTACATTGAATCATTTCTTGTTTCATTTCAGTTGTCATCATCGATTTTTATTGATTAAGAATGACATTTTCCTTATACAGAACTTGTTTTAGATTGAGAGTTCAGTTCTATCGGATGAAAGATTAAGTTCCATTTCTTTTTATGGGCTTTTGGTTGGCATCTCACCTCAAGATAGTTTTTGATGTTCTGCTTCGTTTCTACGAAATGATTGAAGATGAAAATTTCTTGATCATGAAGTTTGATATAAAAAATGCCTCTTTTCTTGATTACAGTAGATTTTGTGCGACTAATATTGAACTTATCTCAATATCTCACAATGATTTTGTCAGATTTGTCGATTTAAAAATGTCACATATGCCTGAAACATAAAACACAATCTCGCCAGCATATTTTGTGGATTATTTTTATGCGACGGTATCTGGACATATCTTCAATATCTTGTCCTTTTTAGATTCTGCAAGGAGGAGAATCAAGTTTTTTTCTTACGAATTGCCTTTTTCTTAGTTTCAGGTTAAATCTTGTAAATGTTGCTCTTTTCCATATTAATCACTGGTTAGTTGTTCCATGTCACTCGCAACTGGTCATAACTAGATCTGCATTAATGTTGAGATCTACTAGTAATGAAGTCATAAGTTAAATATTAAGAAAGGGAGAAGGAAATAACTAGAGAGACTAAAAATGTTAAAGTTAATCATGCTCAAGTGAGCTTAATCTTTGATTCGAACCCCGCGGTGTACGCAATCGAGGTTTTGATTTCTGAATCCTTGTCGGAAACCATGACTAATCCTGCTTCAATGTTCAAGAAAGCTGAATTCAAGTTCAAATAATTAAAACGCTTTCTTGTGAGAATTGCATTAACTGCTCACAATTATGATTTATAATTTGTATAATTTGCTCGAACGTAGTTGTATCATATTGAAAGTAGTTGCAGGATGATTCCGCTTCCTGCATAATGATGAAGAGTCGACAAAACTTTTCCGCATGGGGCCACTATGTTTTGTTCTGTATAGAAAGATAATTCACCTATTTGGATTTCAGCTGTTATTGAGCAATGTTCTGTATAGAAAGATAATTCATTTATTTGGATATCAGCTGTTGTTGAGCAATCATGTTCACACAATCTCAACATTTTCAGTTTCAAGCGGTAATACTCTGTAACTGTTCAATTATGAAACAATCTTTGAGAAACATCCACCGTTCTCCTGCAGCTAGGCATGGGATGTGCCTTGGAGACACTCTGCGGCCAAGCAGTCGGAGCCGGCCAGCTTAACATGCTAGGGATCTACATGCAAAGATCATGGGTCATCACTGGGGTCACAGCATTAGTTTTAACTCCCTTCTACTTATTCACATCCCAAATCTTGAAACGCCTCCACCAATCCAAAGAGATTTCAGAGGTTGCAGGCAAGTATGCTACATGGGTGATCCCTCAGCTCTTTGGCTACGCGATGAATTTTCCTCTGCAGAAGTTCTTCCAGGCTCAGAGCAAGGTCTGGGTGATGGCGGTGATTTCCGGCATAGTTCTAGCAATACATGTCTTATTGAATTGGGTGTTTGTAACAAAGCACGGGCACGGTGTGGTTGGGGCGGCGGTGGTCGGGAATGTCTCATGGTGGCTTATAAACTTGGCTCAGATGGTGTACTTGGTGTCCGGTTTCTTCCCACAGGCATGGACTGGCTTCTCTATTCTGGCATTTAGATCACTTCCTTCGTTTCTGAAACTCTCACTTACATCTGCAATAATGATCTGGTTAGTACTTAACTTCAACCTGAAAAAGTAATTGCTGAAATTCTTGAGTATGAATTTTCTTCTGCTTTTGAGTACATTGGTTACAGCTTGGAGGTATGGTATTATACAGCAGTGGTTCTACTAGTAGGTTGCTTAAAAAATCCAGCTGTCGCTGTTGGTGCCGTCTCTATATGGTTTGATACAGTTATTCTTTGTATTTCATTAGGAGTAAGATACAGACTTAGCAGCATTTTCCTCTGATTCATCTTTTGTTCTTTTTTTTCTTTTTCGGAAATATGGTAGCATGAACTACCAGCTTTGGACATTGATGATTGTTCTGGGCTTCACAGTGGCCGTAAGGTAACAATTGTCGCTGGTTCTTTGCATTGTTTTCGTGCTCGAGAAGAACAAGCAAGGGTGAATACTGAATCTGTTTGATTTATATTTTCAGTGTGAGAGTTTCCAATGAACTTGGAGCAGGTTATGCGCAAGCAGCAAAATTTTCTGTAGTCGTGTCGGTTTCAACATCAGCTTTTCTCGGCCTAATTTTCATGGTTGTAGTACTCTTCATAAGAAGACACCTCCCGAAGTTTTTCACCAATAATCCTGAAATTATCAAAGAAGCATCAAGGCTCGGTTACCTACTAGCTGCAACGATGCTAATAAATAGCATTCAATTTGTTCTCTCTGGTATCCTAACCTACATTCTGCAACTAAAATCAAAGAAGCTAATGCTGAATAGTGATATATTATTATCAAGTAAATGGTTCAACGGATGTTTCAGGAGTAGCACTAGGTGCAGGATGGCAAACCTTGGTGGCATTTATAAATGTTGGGTGCTATTACCTATTTGGATTGCCTGTGGGAGCTCTATTTGACTTCAAGCTCAAGCTCAATGCACTAGTAAGTGAATACAATTGAGTTCTTAGTTGCATGGAGACGAGAAATACAGATCAAAAGATTTACCGAGGTCTTTCTTTGTATCATGCAGGGCCTCTGGTTGGGAATGTTGATCGGTTCGTTGTTGCAGACAATTAGTCTTTTATGTATTACTGTCAGGACTAAGTGGCAAAAAGAGGTTATTACAATTTATCATGATTTACCTTATTCACAAGAAGGAAAAACAGGAATATCAAAAGTTTTTTATTGTTTTCTACTGTTGGAAAAATGAAAAAAGTATGCGAAAAATGGTTTGATGCAGGCTGTGCAAGCCGAAGAGAGGATCAGCATGTGGGGTGGACGAGCCAAAACCGAAATAGGTTCATGATTATTCAATTGGAAAAACTGAAGAGGGTTATTTGGATTGCTCCGGACAGCAGCTGGAGAAATTAGATACTGAAGAACCAAGCGTATCACCCTGACCGCAGTTTCTGAAACATTGTGATTTTGTGATACAGTAGAAATGTATTCTCTCCAGATGTGCTGAGGTGATTTTGTGATACAGTCGAAATGTATTCTCCCGAGATGTGCTGAAGTTGATGTGTTACTTGTCTTTCCCACAAAATAAAATTAATAATGATGATAATTGATGTGTCAAATAAAAAATAATAAATCAAAGCCTGGTTCCATGTTTATTCTAAAGGTTGGTTGAGCTGAAACAAAAGTCGTTAGTCTCGCCATTACACTCAAATCCGCACTCAAATCCGC
This sequence comes from Trichopus zeylanicus subsp. travancoricus, assembly GCA_005019695.1. NCBI lineage: Eukaryota > Viridiplantae > Streptophyta > Magnoliopsida > Dioscoreales > Dioscoreaceae > Trichopus > Trichopus zeylanicus. The sequence continues at coordinate 472,377 of RXID01014328.1, forward strand.
TAAGGTTTTGAGAGGTTGTGCCCATAGTCCAAACTTGGGGAGACTGAGTTATGTAGCTCATTCATCAAAGGACGAGCTCAATCATCAGAATACAAAGTCCACAACTCGGTCACTAAAAAATGGACTCCACAATCTGACTATTAAAAGACAAGCTAGACAGTCTAGTTATAAGAAAACAAGCTATATATCTCATCTCTCAAAAATTGAGCCCTATAGCCTCACCAAGGTAGACCAACACCCCAAATATAACAAAATACATAATACTGAAATCGTCATGGCAAGCTTCCCGTGACCCTAATATGGCCAAGCGTGCGCTTGAGGCCATCTCGGTTGACTGCCCGATTGCCAGCTCTGAATCCCTCGCCGTATGCATATGAAGCATCTGACTCTATCTGATGCTTAAAGAACTCGCCTTTCTCTCAAACTGAGACCTTATTCCTTTCTTTAATGGTGAGGATGAGGAAGAAGAAGACGAACTAGATGCTGCATTACTGCCTGATCCTGACATGATCTCTGAGTCGAGCCACGAATAAGCCAGTACCTGGCAGATGCCTTCTTCGACTTCTTGATTAAGGTCTCAAAATCCGGTGTTGAGTATCATTATAAAATGCAGGCTACAAGATGTATCTAAGTCGTTGAGCATTTTAAACATAATACTCAAGGGAAAAAGTGAAACGGCAGCAAGGTGAGCTATGGAAAAGAATCAGTTGAAATTTTTGTAGTATGATTTTTTCATACAGTTATCAAGATAATTAAGAGAATTCCATTAAGAGATTTCCAGACAAATAAAAAAAGTGAGAGTGCAGCGGTTGAGTTGTAGAGTAAACTAAGATGGAAGCAACAGAGTTCTGTTTGATTTGATTTATTGCACTGACAATCAACGGTTGAAGAAGATGATGGATTATAAAGTGAGACAATCAACAGTTTTAATTTGATACCTTTAAGCCTCAGCCAAGCATGCATCATCTCGTGAGCTAAAATTGACCCTGTATGCAACCTGTAAGCCAAAAAGTTGAACTTAGCTATGTCAATCAATATATGCTAACAATATGTCCCACTTATTATCATTGTTTATTTTTTTGATCAACCAAATGATATCTTTGTTGTCATGCCACAGAAAATCTCCATGCATCATTTGTTGAGCAGAACTTTATGTTGCCAGAGTAATTTACACAAACAAAGATGGTGAATAATACCTTGGTAGTCCATATAAAATAATAATAGTTGTTACATCACACCGCCTAATAAGTCTATATGGTTCTGTTATCAGATCGAAGATCATGTTGCCAGGCCCAATCCTCGGTCTCCTCGAGATCTGATTCCGAGGAGTTTCACTGATTTGATCAATAGGTTATATCACAATAAGATGAATTTCGTAGACATGAAAAAGTGACGCTGCAAAGCAATGATGCTGAGGGATCTTACAGTGCTGACAATTTATTCCTCAGCCAAGCAGAGACCTCTTGTTTCAGGGAGAGGGTGATGCCCCTAATTGCCAGAACAAAAAAATGCCATAGGTTGTCAGAGTTTAACTTGACCATGTTATGCTTCAATATGTAGAATTTAAATGTTTTTCAGAATTCACTAACATTCTTCTCTCCTTCCAGGGCTTCATTAAGTGCTTGTCTCTCTACTAGAAGCAATGGGATCTTCTGCCCCACTTCCATGTTCAAACCTTCATAGAACTCTTGAATGGAAAGGTAAAGAGATTGGCACTCGTTGGTCTCCATTATTGCTGAATCCAGACACTCAAGGCAGAGCTTTCGCCCATCATCTAGTGTGATATATTTTATGTCTCTTGGCTGGAGTTCAACAGAACATGAAAGTCACTGACGTAAAAAGCATCCAGACAAGAATTCCTCGCCAAACATGTTGCAAAATTACAACGACTTAAAATGGTGTAATTGTGATTGTAACAGGTAAATTTTATGAGGAAGAACAATCATGTCCATAGATATGATTAAAATGGGTAACAATGTCTTCCAGAACCTAGAAAGTCATTGATGGTATAAGAATGCACACCAACCTCCATCCTTTCACAACTGCAACACTTTGGAGTACCATCGTGCTCATGTCCTGGACAATACTTCTGTAACCAGAAGGGATGAGCCCTATATTCAATGAGGCTCACCATATTTGTTCGAATCTGCAAGAAAAGGGCACGACGGTACATTACTAAAGAAATCATTGAGCAATTCAGTCTAAATACATGGGGAATGAAACTACAAAAAAATGACCAACTGTTTTTATTTGGCTAAGATCAAAGTGGAACTGCATTCATTACTTACATACAGCTTGCAACCGTCACATTTTGGGTGATACTGCTCCCTGTAACAAGATTTGTGGTATGGATGATTGACATACATAGAGAACTGTAGCAATATAAATTGTTAGCTTCATAATCTGTGTTTTTAGGACACAACATCATTCATATTTGAAGTCCCTACCATGGCGGCGAAAACATTCTGGGTGCCAAACCCATAGAACTGAGATATTGTCCATGACCAATCTCTCTTTTGCATCCTGCACATATCCTACAGCAGTATATAGTCAAGTATATGGTCAACGAAACCAAAAATGAGCCCCAAAAGGTAAATTGGGATAGCTAAAGCAACAATAATAAAGAAGAAATAAGCAAAGGGTATTATTTCCAATGTTGATTTTTACAGTAACATGATAATGTGCAAGAATTATGAGCCATTATCTGATACTCATCTTTTAGTCATAATGTATTTAAAGCAAAATCATATTTTCTGTTAAAACTACAACTATGAGTTTCAGTTCAAGATGAATTAGCCAAACAGAACAGGACTTAGTTATTTGAGCAATTAGGACATGATTCTATCATTACATAAAGGCAAAGAACACCATAGATTCTGATACAGTAAACAAGAGAGAACTTCTCTCCTCAAGGTTGATTACCCTCTACTTTCATGTTGTAAAATTGCTGCAGATTTTAAATATTCTCAAATATTAGTCTTTCATGACTTGCACGCAAGCCTCGTTGAATGTCATGTTCAAATAGAAAATAAAATCAGTGAAGGTAGAACCAGTCTGTCATAATTCCTAATGAAAGTCAACTTTTTTATGAACAGTAATAACTAACAGGTTAACCAATAAAAGGGAAAAATGAATTTAGTAGCAAATACCTGTACCCCGAAGGATAGAAAAATGGGAATGGCTGATAAGTATGGCCATGATAATGGGGAGAAAATTCAATATTCAAACTTTCTTGTATTGCTCTTGCAAGCTGTTCATATTCCTCCACTGATGGTCCGCTCTCTGGATTAAAAATATTTCAATCAGGTGAAACAAAGATGGCATCAAATAGATCAACCTCAATGAATGGTCTTTAATAAATGTTCCTTATCATTAAAAGGAGACAGTTGGACAGAATTAGCTCCTAAATACATCAACAGAAAGAAAGGGATAAACAATCTATACAGGAATCCAATAATTTGTCCAAATAACCAAATAATACTTCCTACTTAATATCATATGTACCAATTCGAATGAATGCTATCCATCCCTTTTTGGAAATAATGAAAATCACATAGTTAGTGCTCCATAAACATAATTCAACGGATGAATCACAAAACCTACCAGATGATAAGATTAATATTGACCAATTGCCTTTGCCTTTTTGTGTTCTTCTTCTGATAAAGATAGTGCAATTGCACGATCTATCTCTTCATTTTCACGATCAGACGCAACATCCTGCATTTACAATTGATATAAAATTGTTCAAAAGGAAATTAGGCAAAATAGACCAGCAAGAATTATGCAAGCCAGAGATGCACAAATGATATATCCAAAAGAAAAATAGCAGGAAGCATGAAAACAAGTTCAAGAACCTTAATGGATTTCAAGGATAAACACTAATCCTTGAAAATACCTCTGACCGAGGAGAGACAAAAGTTTACCTATGTTTGTAGCTCTATACTCATAAAGATGAAATATTCTGAGGTGAAGCAAGATTATAAACTCGAACTTAGCAACAATGGATAAAATTTTCTTCAGTTCAATAAGTAAACAAGTGTGGCAAAAAATCAAGAAGATGAGAATTGATCAGAAATTCTGCATTGTAGAGCTCATGAGCATTGATTGAGTGAACAACAAAGATGACACAAAATAAACCTTTTATAGTTCCAGCAGTGATTAGCTATTTGGCAGAAGCACTTTATTTATGCATGTTTCTGATCCACAACCTCCTTACTGAAAAATGATTGTTAAGAACATAAACAGCAATCCATGTCTTCCAATAAAGTGTATCCATCATGATCATTATTTTGGCTGGTCAAAACATACAGGAAAAAAAATCTTAAGGTTAGTGATTACCAATGAATGAAATGTTTCATTCCAAACTTTATCTTCACCATATTTTCCATGGTGTTGCCCTTCATGGATCCTAAGGTTGGAACTTTTAAAAATCTTCTTCAGCCACACCATACCAGGTTATCTGCACTAGGAAGGAAAACATATCACCCACACACACAGGTAAAAATTTAGAAAGTAACAATCAAAGAATAGATTTTGCAAATCAAGATCAAAGCTTGAATATGAGCCTTTCAGAGAAAAAGATGGATCAAGATATTACAAGAAAGCAGCAAAGGTGGAAGCTACAACATAATGTAGTCATTAGTTTACTATAATTCAAATTATACTTAATTAAAAGCTTCACTAACCTTTCACCAAAGTATGTGGGGGTTATGGTGATAAATGGAGTTAAGGCGTGAAATCTCAATCATATAAGCATTTTAATAAACATGTGATGAATTAGATATCCTTTTTGCACTGTGTCCTGGTGAATGCGGGAAGAATTTTCAGGTCGAATAGTTTCGTAATGGGACAGTCTAGTTAATGATTTTTGTTATCAGATTCCAGTAAAATCTGGAATACCAGAAATTAAGGATCTGCAGCTTATCCCACTCAATTTGCACATCAGTTTCAATCGCTAGTGAAATTCTTTATTAACATGAATTGACTTGAATTACCCACATAATACTTGTTTAATCATGGCCAAAAAATTTAAAGAAAGAAACAAATCCCAACAATCCCAATTACGACTCCCAATATATCCGAAAACACAGAAATTCAATTGCAACAAGCACAAATCATTATGAAACTAATCTAAAACTGAACTCCCAAAAAATATTGACTTTTTTCGAAATTGTGTGGTGTGTTCATGAATCAAGCATGAAGCGTACCTCCAAAACTGCGAGAGGATGAAAGCAAGACGCAACTCAATCATCTGAGAATTTCAATCTGTGATCAACAGAGAACACTGTAAGAAACTCAGAATCAATCTGGGAAGAATTTTGAAGGATGAAGATCTTGGAGACAAAGGGAAAGTGATCCCCACCGTCCATGCTTCTTCAGTTTCAGTTGCCACATTAAGGGTGGGGGCACCTGGACAGGATCAACATAGGATGGGTAGTGTGGGTCCTCTTCATTCAATTTGGAGCCAGGCATGGCAAAAGTGGCATTCGATAGGTTTCAATAGGGCTTTTGCACATAACGGCCTGAAATAATAAAAATTAGAACACTTGCAGAAAAAACCTTAACACTGTGGTATTCATACTTTCTTTGTTTTTGAAGTATTAATACCACATGGACCCTAAACCTAGTTAACTTAATTTGGATAGGGACATGATAAATAAAACCGAGGCCATCTGTCTGTGATTTTAAAAAAATTACAAAAATATCTAAAAGTTTATAAAAAATAACTTTAAAATCTCATTAAATATGTTGAATACTTAATTGATAGAATTTAAATGTTATCGTACAAATAAGATACCCAGAATGGTATGTAATAATAAATAATAAATAATTCAAATAGTATACTAACTCGTAAACTTTTCTAATACATGTCTTATTACCAATTTATACAAAATTATCTATCTTATTACTATTTATAAAAAATCACTCAACTTATACTTATATATTTATAAAAATTTACCTCAATTAAAATATTCAAAAAATACTTTATTTTAATTCGATTTTACTAATTAGAATTAATAAAAAATCCAAATTATTCTCATTTATTTTTAGTTTAAATAAATATTAAATTAATATAGAATATAACTTATCTTATTTTAGTTTTTAAGGGAGATCGGTTATCAAATTTTATGAAATTAAAAATTTTAATTTTAATGTTGCCAATTTGATTGTCCTATAATTATAAATTGATTGTTCGAATTAAAATCGAATAAAAACAACTTGATCTTTTATATTAATTTAGTATTAAAATAAAAGTAAAATAAAATATTTTAATCAAAGTAATTTTTTATAAATTTATAGTATAAGATAAGTGATTTTCTGCTAATAATAATAAGGTATATAATTTTTCCGAAAATTTATAATAAGGCAGGTTTTTTGCTAAAGTTCTTAAATAATTTTATTTCAAGGGGGTTACTGTAACTAGACATAATCAGGGGGTTAATTTGCAAACTTTCCCCGCACCATGCGGTGGCAGGCGATTCTTTTCTTCCAGAAGCGGGTACACAAAAAAAGATACCTAATTAATCTGCAAATCAATCAACATCGCGCCTGATTCCTTTCCAATTTCGGGAAGCGTCAAACCCAATCAAATAATTATAAATTTATAAAAATACCCTTTATGCTTACGTGGCATACCAATTTAGGAGACGGATAATTACCTATAATTTTCTATAATTAGCTTTAATTACCTATAATCGCCGTAATCTTTGGAATTACTCACGCTCCTTTTTCTCAAAAAATTTACCTACACCCTAATTATTATTTAATCAATTTTTTCTTAAAAAATTTTGATTTTACCCTCGGTTATTTTTACAATTAAACCTCTAAAAACTTATTTTTTATTATTTAACACCTAAAATTTGATTTTTTGCAAATAACACCATGAAATTATTTTGATTTATAGAAAAGTTCCCAAAATTCGGATTTTTACAAATAACACCCCGAAATTATTCCGATTTACAGAAAAATTTCCGAAATTATTCCGACGGCCGCGAGAGTTGCAACGCGCGGGCGGCGATGTTGGAGGCTGACGACAGAAGCGGAGGCCGAGGCCGGCGCACTAGCACGCGGGCGCGGACAGCCTCGACCTCGGCCTCAGCACGCGTGACGGAAGCCTCGGCCTCCGTCCCCAGACGGTCTCGGCCTTGGCACCCGGGCGCGGGCGACCTCGGCCTTGGCCATCTGCGCTCGTGTGCCGACGCGTCAGCCTTGGCCTTCGTCCCCGGCACACAGGGGCGAACGGCTTCTGCCTTGACCGTCCACGCCCACATGCCGGCGCACCGCCCTCGACCTCCGTCTCCGGCACCCGAGCGCGAATGGCCTCGGCCTTGGCCATCCGCCCCCGCGTGCCGGCGCGCCAGCTTTCGCCTCCACTTCCGCTGCCGGCCTCCAGTGTCGTCGCCTGCGCGCCGCCACCTTCGCTGCCGTCGCAATAATTTCAAAGACTTTTCTGTAAATCGAAATAATTTTGGGGTGTTATTTATAAAAATCAGAATTTCGGGGATTTTTCTATACATCGAAATAATTTCAGGGTGTTATTTATAAAAAACCAAATTTCGAGGTGTTAAATAATAAACAATAAGTTTTTAGGGGTTTAATTATAAAAATAACCGAAGGTAAAATCGAAATTTTTTGAAAAAATTTTGATTAAATAACAATCAAAAAGTGTAGGTAAATATTTTAAGAAAAAAAGTGTGAATAATTCCAAAAATTACGGATGATTATAAATAATTAAGATTAATTAGAGAGAGTTATAAGTAATTATTTCCATGGCATATTGGTATTTCGAACGGTCGACTTAATGCTCTGCAAACCAGTTTTTAAAAGCGAATATCCGGGAATATGGACCGCAAGAAAAAAGGAATAACAAAAAAAAAAGAAGAATCCAGAAAATAAAGCCTGAAATAAATCTGGACCGTTCATCAGGACACCGTAAATGGCGGCTCAAAATGAAACCCATCTGAGCCGTTCATCATGTCAGAAAAGATCTGACGGTTAACATTAAAGATGAATTGCGGGCCCACGAAATCCCCACGCAAGGACCTGGCGCTGCCACGGCGGAAGAAAAAAATTTTGAAAACCTCAATAAAAAGACTGGCATTTCTCGGCTTCCCCCTGCCCTTAACTCATTGTTCCTCGGATTGAGCGGATTGAGCTCCCAAAAAAGAGAAAAAATCCGAGAAAAATAGAAACAAAATGAAGATTCTATCATTGAATTCGCCGTCACCACTAACACTTGGATCTCGGTCCCATTCTTCAGCAAGAAGGAATTCGGCGGAGAAATCGGCATTCTTTTCCGGCCAAACCCTTGGAACTCCGACGAGCAGCAAGAGGCCCGCAGACGCCCGAAATCCAGTTTCAATCGATTACAGGATCCGAGCTATTGGTATTTCATGTGAAATTCGTCCCGAAGTGCATTTTTTTTTAACTTTATTTTATTTGTGTTATTTCTTCTTGCTTTTATTTCTTGACATTGTACTTTTGAGAATGTGAATTTATGTCTGGAAATCTACAATTTACCCTAAAGTACAATGCTTTCATCCAAAAAATTGTTTTTTTTTCTTTTCTTACTGCCTTGGATATGTGATGATATTGTTAACTAATGTGGGGTTTCAATTTGTGATATTATTTACTAATCAGAAGAATGTGTAGATAGTTAGATCAAAGCTTTATATAAGAGAATTCAAACTACGAAAAATTAATTTCAGTTACGTGAATGGCTATCCATTGATGCGTTCTACACCAAGGTTCCCACTTGCATAATTATCAAAAAATTAATGGCATTGAACTTCATTTTTCTTTTTAGAAGAAGCTGATTAGATCAAATTAAAGCATAAAAGTGCCTACTTTTGATTATTAGTTATTTCTATACAGGATCAGTTGAATCCAGTCAAACTACAGAAAAAAGCGTAAAAGAGGAGGATCTTGTATTTGTTGCTGGTGCTACCGGTAGAGTTGGTTCGCGCACTGTAAGGTTAAAAACTGTTGCCTTTTTCTCCAATAATTTGTTTTCCTTCCCCAACGACAATTTTCTCAGGAAAGATAACTTGGTCTCCTGATTTTTATCAGGGAGCTTCTGAAACTCGAATTTCGAGTACGTGCAGGTGTGAGGAGTGCTCAGAGAGCAGAAACACTTGTCCAGGTTAGCAGCTCCAAGCACCAAAATCAAGATGATGGCAGCAATCCCATTTCAAGTGATAGGCTCCATAGATCTCTCACAAGTTGTTTTCTTTTGCAGAGTGTCCAACAAATGAAGCTTGATGGAATTACTGGAAGTAAACGTAAGACGAGCAGTATACTAGAGAGATTTTTATTTTTGTAGTTTGCATAAAGCTATGGATGGAACTATGTTTCCCAACGAGTTTGAGTCATGCTTTAATAACAGGTATCTTTTTGTTTTTAGACCAGCTGTAGAGAAGCTTGAAATTGTTCGATGTGACCTGGAGAACCCAGATGAGATCAAACCAGCAATAGGAAATGCCTCCATAGTCATATGCTGCATAGGAGCCAGTGAAAAAGAGGTTTTTGACATAACAGGACCATGTCGCATTGACTATAGAGCTACCAAAAACCTTGTTGATGCAGGTAAATCAAAATTAAAGTTTCATTTGTGTTCAAATCTGTGTAGCAACAACAATGAGCTCAAAGTGCTGAATGTCCTTTGGTCAATCCTCACAGTTATGTTGGTCGTGGAACATTATTTTCTTTATTATGTTGAACTTTGTAAGGAGTGATGGCTCATTCTCTATTGCATGCATAGAAAATATTGGTGTTGATTTGTTTTTTTTTTTGTATGTGTGGTCGTGTATGTATGCTAGAAACTTGGTTTCCACTTGTGATACAAGTACTTATGCTGCGTATCTGTTAATGAAATTTGCGAACTGAATTGAAATTTGAGTTCATGGAAAATAAAAATGTAATTCATGGCACTGAGCACCTTTGCAACACTGTGCAGCAACTGTCGCAAAAGTTGATCACTTCATTTTGCTTACATCACTGGGGACAAATAAGATTGGTTTTCCTGCTGCCATTTTAAAGTAAGTATTCAGCAATAATTTTCAGCTAAAGGGCCATTAAGCAATGTTGTAGCCATATGCTCGTAGCATTGTAATGTGATTACTTTAATCCATTTGATTCATATTTATGAAGAATCAAGTATGCAATAATATCCTAACCTAGCTCTCTATGATGTTCCCAACTATGAGCAAGAATGTCATTTAGAAGTTAGAATTTAAATAATGGGACCTCTATAAAATGTACTTCAATACAGGTGGCACAAAATGATACCGACGTGAATTTGATTGGAAAATTTTTCACTCTCAAATGGTTTATCTTAATTTTTTTAATTAATGTACTAATGATGAAGGTTTATTGTGTATGCATGATATAGTACTACTTACTGATCTTTATCTTGGTTAAAGCTTGTTTTGGGGAGTTCTTATTTGGAAAAGGAAGGCTGAAGAGACACTCATTGCTAGCGGTCTTCCTTACACGGTCAGTGCAATAACTTTTCTGATTTTTTATTCCTTTAAAATGTAGCTGGTTGGCATTTAACAAACAAATGGAGATAGTAACATTAACATTAAATCTATTGCATTTAATTTAACTTACGATTCATTGATTTCAATTCTCAGATAGTGAGGCCAGGTGGCATGGAGCGGCCTACTGATGCTTACAAGGAAACGCATAATATGATCCTCGCAGATGAAGACACCCTGTTTGGTGGCCAAGTCTCAAATCTTCAGGTACTATAGAATTCGCAAATTCTCAAGATTTTTTAATCTCCATTCACTTCATAAAATAGTATGTCTAAGTTTACATCGAAACTACACATCAATGATGGTATTTGTAATTCATTGGCATTTATAGCATGAAAATTGTGTGATGGATTTTGCTATGCAGGTGGCAGAACTCTTGGCGTGCATGGCGAAAAATAGAAGGCTTTCTTACTGCAAAGTAGTCGAAGTAATTGCTGAAACAACCGCACCTTTGACTCCCATGGAAGAGCTTCTTGCCAAGATGCCTTCAAAGAGGGTTGGTACTTCACATGAAATTTCTGCACTTATGCAGCCCTTGACAGTTCTTTGTTGGCTATTGGTGTTTTTCACATATCCATACTCTTCAATCATTGTGATGATCAAATTAATTATTATCTGTTTGTATTTCCCCTCCATCTATCGTGCTTTGTATCATGTATGGTTGAAACTTTTGCTTATCAGGAACTACCTCCTGAACTCCAACCTGATCCCATTCCGGCTGCAAAAACCAATTCCAGAGCCAAGAAGGAACCTATTCAAGTGGAAGCTTCAACAACGCCATTATCTCCATATACTGTGTAAAAATTACAAACAAAATCATATTTTTATGCGCTTGCAAAGATTTCAAGAATGGATGAAGAAGTTTGATGTTTGCAGGTATGAAGATTTGAAGCCACCAACGTCTCCCACGCCTACCCCAAGTACTACACCTAGAAACCAGACCGGTTCTGCCTCAGGATCAAACTCAGGGAATGGTGCAGCTGGAAATGGTACAGTTGTGAATGAAACAGCAGATAACCAGCAACAGAAATCAAAGCCTCTTTCTCCATTCACAATGTAAGTGCGCTCTCTCTCTCTCTCCCTTATTTTGTTTAATTTTGGGCCTTGGGCTTTCATTTTCTTTCTTGCACTCACTTGAATATGTTTGATGGATAGGTATGAAGACTTGAAACCTCCATCCTCGCCAATGCCATCAATGCCAAAGTACTAGTATCCCTCTAAAATTCGCTCGCATGGAGGAATCTGCAACCAAAATCTGTGTTTTAGGTGAATGATGAACTATGATTGTTTATTTTGCTATGACATCTGATTTCTGTTATGGATGATATATCATTTGAGGTCATCAACTGTTCACCGGGTTCTCAAATCCCAGCTATGGAAATCTTTTTCTGTTTCATCTATTTTTCCATTTTCCTAAGCTTAACCCATGATATGTTGAAGTATTCAAATAAGTTTTCCATTGACGAACTACATGGACATCCAAATTGCAAATAACTTTTTAATTATATTATTATTTGCTAGAGCAAACCATTGAGGTAAAGATGGTCTTCCAGCCTAGAACCCATTTCAACTTTTATTGTGCATTTTACAACCCTGCAAAAGATTCATTAAGCAAAGCTGCTACAAAAAGGAAGATAAGAAAGTCACATTGCCAACAGGAGCCAGATGTTGGCTGACCTCCCATTTTCTATCGCATTTGACCAGATCCAACTCTTGAGAACCAAATGTATCCAAAAAGACACCTCTAACACAATACTGACCTTTTTGAAATGGAGTCCGGTGGACCGGAGGGGCGCAACTTTTGCTAGTTTCCTAAGATGTTAGAAACCCTTCCTGGTGTCAGAGGAGTTCAGTCCATGTTCAATACGAATCTGGAGAGAAGAGTTCAAATTTGGTTTGTTTCACATTTGAACTGTCCAATTCAGTTCAAAAAAGTTCCAACTTCGAACAACAACCATGAGATCAGAGGCAGAAATGCCGACGAGCAACGATCAGGAGAGAGAGCTGCTGATAAGTGAATGGAGTAGAGGACAGAGATGGACAAGAAAGATCATGTCAGGCAATGAACGAAGGCGAAAACAAAAGATCCCGTCAAGCAATGGGTGAATTGTGGTCGTTCTCATACCAGAACCCCGCAAAAACTCCCCCTCTTTTTCATTGCAAATTGCATAGAAAACGCAAAAGATATAGAAAATCAAACAAAGCCAAAGAAGCCAGAGATCAAAACATAAAACTATGAGCGAAAATGATGAAAAACCAAATATGAAAACAAAAGAAATAAGAGAAACCAAGAACTACCCAAGTAAAGCATCAAAATTTGGAAGTAGACAATGAGGTCCTTTGTTGCAGAGTGGCTGGAAACAAACAAAATAAAAATAAAAAATGAGAAACAGAAGAAACAAAAGAATTAAAAAGAATTAAATAAGAAATCACCCAAAAAATCAGATGAAACAAGATTGAAAAGCGAAAAAATGAGGAATATGATTGAGCAATGATCCATTTCACTGCAAAAAAACCCAAAAAAAAGTCACTTTCAAACCCAGAATAAGTGGAAAAACACTCAATTTGTAGGCAAAAATTAAAAAACACTATCTTGACATCACCGGCCTTTACCAATGGCAAAAACCTTCAAACACTTGATCTAAAAAGAGAATCCCATAGTTGAGCAGTCTAATATAGTTGTTTAAAATCATTTTGATGTGTTAATTTGGCCAAGGGCAAGCTTGTAGTGATTCTTGTTGTAGAAAATTTAGAACTCCTGCATACAGATGGTAACTCATGATCTCATGGTGAGCAGATCATTGATATGCTTGGACTTGATGAACTCATGGTAAGCTGTGATGGAGATTGTGTCATACTTGGAATGCAAATATCTACAGCCTTAGTTTTCCCACATATTTGTGATAACTTCCCATATATTTGTTATAGACCAAAGAACAAAACTATGAAATCTCAAAATAGAAAATAAGACATTTGATCATAAACTATGAAATCTAAAAATAGAAAATGAGACATTTGATCATAAGTCAAAAAAAAACAAAAACTAAAAAAGAAAAATTATGATGAGAACAAAATTTTGAACCCAAAGATGCTGGAGATCAAAATGGAAAAATATGAACCAAAAGAAATTTAACCAAATATCCAAACAAAAGAAATATGAGCTAAATAAACAATAAACCAAGTACAATATATGTCACCAAAGTCAAGAACACACTATATATGAGCCAAATCAAAATTTGGAACCAAATGAAATTAAACGCAAAATTAAAAAAAATAAGAACTATGAGCCAAAACAACAAAAACAAAAAAAAAACATTGTTTCTATGAGACAAAGCAATAGAAATCATCAATTTGAGAAAAACAAATCATCTTGAATCTTTTTTTATCACCAAGACTATTAGCCTTAAACAAATCAGTACGATTGAGAGCGTATAAAGGTAATCTCTGACCAGTGAGAGCGTATAAAGGTAATCTCTGACCAGAAAACATACTCCAGGACTATGCCAATGCAATTTTCAAAATCAAAGAACAACCTGATCTACAAATAAATATTTAGAATCCCGACAGTATGTACAAAATAATTCTTTGAGATTAAGCGCCAAGAGAAAAACTTTGAGATCATAGAAAAACATAGATCTATACCTAAATAAATCAAAAGAGCAAATTTTGCTTAAATCTACCAAGCAAATCAAAGTTCAGGCTATTACTTGAGGAGTAAGGGACAAGACAGAGGATGAGTAGGGGGCGGTCGCTGAGATCGCGATGGTGCATTGCGCGGAGAGGGTGGCGAAGCAGGCGGCTCGCGAGAGGAGCACCAGAGAAGGCGACGATTAACAGTGAAACCAAGGAAACCATAAAGAATCAAGTAAAGGGAAAATAAATCAAAGAAAAAAATACGAATAGAATGGGGAATCGGAATACCTGCAGGCATTGCATCCTATCTCTGCCGAGCTGATGCCATCCTCCAAAATCGGAGCTCCACAGGTCTGATCAGGGTGCCGGAAATGGGAGTCGAGAGCTCTGCAATCCGTCCTCGCCTCCCACGCTAAGCCGGGATGCAGGCCTGAGTGCTCCGTTGCGACCCTTCATTTGATCCATTGTTGCTACACGGAGAAGAAGGAGATGAAAGAGGCGAGATGCAGGCCTGAGTTCTCCGTCGCGCCCCTTCATTTGATCCATCGTTGCTACAAGGAGAAGAAGGAGATAAAAGAGGCGAGATGCAGGCCTGAGTTCTCCGTCGCGCCCCTTCATTTGATCCATCGTTGCCACACGGCGAGGAAGGAGATGAAAGTGGCGTCCACGATAATGGGGTCTTAAAAAGTCTAAAATGCCCTCACAAAATAAGGATGTTTAGAAAAGGCAATTAGGGTAATATGGACGACTAAAACGTATTTTATTCTTTATTTCTAATAGTACTATAGATTATAAAATAAGTAAGAAGGAATATTGACCAACAAATAATTATTTATATATTTTACTTATAATATATGTGGTATTTACTAATACCTATATAAGATATAATTTCTTACAAATTTATAATAAAGTTTTTTAAGATAACTTGTAAAAAATAACTAAATTATATATAACCTGGTAATTATTTTATAGTTATATATAACTCATTTTTAAAATTTTCAATGAGGTTTAGGTTTCGTGCGTTCAATTGATTCGAAAAAGGGCCAACGATAATTGATTTTATACCTTAACTCAATATATATTGAGAGAGAGAGTATCTGAAATGACAATCGGGTGCAAATAAAGTAAATTTTCATGTTTAAAATTTTAAATTTTAATTTTTTATTTTGTAGTAGATACTAAAATTTTTTTTCAGATTTTGTCATATTTTTTTAGATAATAATAATGTTATTTTAACTAGAGATAATATTAAAAAGGGCTAATTACCTACCCACCAAATTTTCACTTAATTATGAAAAAACCCCCGAAATTTTCGTAATTACCTACAACTTCTCATTTTCAAAATATTTACCTACACCTCATTGTTATTTAATCAAATTTTAAAAAAAAATTTCACTTTTACCTTCCATAATTTTATAATTAAACCGCTAAAAAACTTATTTTCTTATCCTCTACTCTTTCTCCCAAAATATTTACAAATAAACGCTTTGAATATTTTTATTTATAAAAAAAATCCAAATATTAATATTTTTCATATAAATATTTATAAAGGTGCTGAAAAAGTTTAAGCATTTTATAAATAAATCCTAATATTCGTATATTTACAAATAAGCCCCTTGTATTTTTTTATTTATAAAAAAGTCCAAATGTTAATATTTTCTAAATAAAAATTTATAAAAAGGACCTTTGAAGTTGGTATGAATAGTTGTTTAATCCTCTCCATGTACTTGATGAATTCAGTAGGCAAAAATGTATTTGAAACGTTAAAAACCAAATTTTCTAATTTTTTCCCAAGGTAGAATCTTTTGAAGTTTGCAATCACATGCCTTATACAAGCTTTATGCTCAGTATGTGGAAAGATATTCTTCACAGCATCAGAAATACCCTTCTGCGTATCTGAAATAATTGCGAAGCTATCTAAATTTTCTACTACATGTTGTAAGTTATATAGAAATCATAACCAAAATTGGTATGTTTTCGTTTCTGCAACTGCATATGCAACTAGAACTATATTATTCTCCCTGTCAATTTCACAAGCTGAAAGCAATGTGCCTTTATATTTGTCTTTCAAGAAGCATCCATCAATTCCCAACATAGGCCTACATTCAGTAAGAAAAACTCTGATATAAGCATGTAGTAACATAAAATATTTTTGGAAAGACATATCTGGATATTAAGTAAAGTGCACAATATTGCCAGAATTCCTTCTCTCCAACTCTGCCTTAAGTGAATAAAATAAATTAAAAAAATCTTCTTCATTGTCATGAATAGCCCTATAAGTATAGTTTTTCCCCCTCCATATTTGCATGTAAATCAGCTTAATGTTGTATTTATCATTCTTCATCAAAAAAAAAATTCAGACTCTGAAAACTAAAATCAGAAAGACAAGCATCTAAATCTGAGTCAATGTACTCATCTCTTTGTACAATATGATACTCAGAAGATTTTCCTAACATAAATTTCCTTTGACCATAATGCGATGTGCAAAATGTAGGAGTTAAAATAGTCAGCCTTATTACAGACACCACTGATAAGGGATCTCATATATCCTCGATTGATATGTAGATATTGTTATACTTCAAGTCTTTTATCACTATCCACATTACTATGAGCTGAATTTCACTATTGATTGACATATAAGTTGGAGGAATGCTATTTGGAAGTAAATACTTGATCATAAGTAACTCATTTGTCATTGATTTGACTAGTTTACAGACTTCAATACATAACTCTCAAAATGAGTACTTATTTGTATTAACCAATAAAGACTTATGTCTACCAAATATATATTTTATTCTTTGAATATGTCCAATTTCCTTCCAATATCCTCCATAACGAAACACTAATCTTACGAGACTCCCTAAATCAAACATCTGTAAAATATATAACAACATGAGTAGAACATAAGTAAAATAAAAAAATATCAAAAACTAGTTCAAATTTAATTCAAAATCAATAAAAATTGAGAAAGCACATTGAGGGATTCCACCATGGGTTGGGGGAGGTGTGGTTTGCCAGAGGCTGGTGCGAGCCCAGGTCCCAAGCCGACGAGGGCACGCAACCGCGCGGGAGAGGACACCAGAGGTCGGCACAAGCGTAGGCCCCAGGCCGGCAAGGGTGCGAGCACGGCTGGCGAGGGCGCACGAGTGGATCTAGTCCGCGCCTGCACGCTCGCGCACACTCTCCAGTCATACCTGCACCCTCACCGTCATGGGGCCTACACCCACGCCTGCCTCGCCCGTCCGCGCCCAAGCACTTGTCCGCTCTCACGCCAGCCTCTGGCGTCCACGCCTGCGCTCTCACCATCATCGTCGGCTTGGGGCCCGCGCTCGCAAGCGTCCGCGTCCATGCGCTCACGTGCCCTCGCCGACATGGCGCCCATGCCCACACTCGTGGAAAGGAGTTTTTTTTTTTTGGTGGTGGGGGGGGGGGATCTGCTCGTGGCTGGGGAGTGACGGCGCGGGGCACCAGCAGAGTAGTGGCGCGGGGGAGCGACGACATAGGGGACCGACAGAGTAGCAGCACAAGGGAGCGACGGTGCTGGGGACCAACAGAGCAGCGACGCAGCACTGGGTAGCGCAACAGTGAGCGAGGAGATAAGATTTAACTGTAAATATCAGGGGTTTTTTATAAATATGACTAATTTTAGGATGTTATATGTAAATATCCAAGAGTTATATATAAAATAAATAATAAGTTTTTTAGGGGTTCAATTATAAAATTACGGAGGACAAAAATGAAAGTTTTGGAAAAAAAATTTGATTAAATAATAATCAGAGGGGTGTAAGTAAATATTTTGAAAAGAATGGAAGTGTAGATAATTATGAAAATTTCAGGAGATTTTTCATAATTAAGAAAAATTTCGAAGTATCCGTAATTAGCCCTATTAAAAATTCACTTATTTCCAAATATAATGCATGATAAAACTTAAAGGACTAACATTATTAATGGCACACAAACTTTTGCTTTTTCAAAAGAAATACTTTGCATGTGAACTCCTTTAAGTTTTAAATACTAATGATTTAAAAATTATTTAACGACATTTAAAATCATTTTTAATAATTTTTCTTCATAAAAATTATTAAAACGATACATTATCCAAAAATAGCGATTTATCAATAATTACGAACTTTTCAATATTTATTCCTACGAAATTTACAAAATTGTATACCTGCACTCATGAAAAATTTTTTACTTATCCCTAATTAGCATCCAATATCTTTATTTACCCATGCAAAAAACCCAATCTTAATAGATCCACTAATGACGTCAAAAGAGAGAAATTATATTATAAATAAATAATAAAAACTTATGTGTTTTTTATTTCAACTATGATTATATTTAGTTTTTAATACTTAATATATTTTCTAACAATTTAATCATGTAAATATTAAAAAATTTGGAATTATTGATAAATGGGTTTATTTTTAGGAGATTATATGTAGCAATTTTTATAATTTTAGTAGATTATAAGTAGAATGAAATCATTCGGACTAAAAAATAAACCTTATTTTAGATATTTTAATTCTTATAATAATAAATGCATTAGACGCAAATTTGATTTTAAAAATCTGTGTAATTGTAAACTTTTCAAGAATTTATATGCAAAATAATTTAAAAAATGGTAAAAGAGAAATTAATTTGATTGTTTACAGAGTTAAATTAAATGTATTTCAGGACTATTTTTAGTTTTTTTTTAAAAAAATTAAGTTAGTTTAAAATGTCGCTCTTCCAGAAATTATCAGTAGCGTGGACCCAAAAACCGAGACCCGAACAGCACTCGATTCGAAACTGGAGTCCGGGTGGGATCTCCTTCGGAATCCGAGCAGAACTCGGGAAAATATCAAGCTATAAATTCACGCGACCTCTCTTGCTTTCCGTCTTCTTCGTCTCCAAAGATCTCTGCCTTTTTTCTTCTTTTCAATTTCCAATTTAAAATCTCGCTTTTCGCATCTTTTCGCCTTCCTCCTTCGCGATCTCAATCACTCCCTCATCTATGGTTGAGGACAACGACGACTACATGGACTGGACCGACAAGGAGGACGATCTCTACTGCAGCGACGACGACGACGACCACCTCGAGGTGGACGAGCTCGACCACGCCCTCGACTCCGACGTGGCCGACTGCAGCTTCTCCTTTCCCCATGTAAGATTCATTCTTTTCTTCTTCTTGTTGAATTTTTGTTTGATGATGTTTCTTATATATATATATATATATAAAGATTTGATTTCGTGTGAATTTCGCGGTTTCTGATAGTGCATTGTGGACTCGGTGTTTGGATTTGGGCTTTTAGGATTTAGCCGTTGAGATATTTATAAGTTTATTGGATAATTTAGGATTGCTAATCGATATTGTGGAGCTTTTTTGGGTAGTAAGAGACTGTGGAACTTTTTGTTTTAGAAATTTTTGTGGTTCTTGGTAAGATCATTATTGCTCCGAGTTTTTGCTTGTCTATATAAGCTTCAATTGGCTATTGCACTTCTTTGGGGAAAATTTGTGATTCCTAGAAACTGGGATGTGGGACATCATGTGTTTTTTTTTTTTTTGTTCTTTCGTTCATTATAGTGTGTTGAGATTAGAGAATTTCTTGTTGCGTAGCTTGATTATCAAAATCATTTTAAAAAGAGAGTAGCTTTGAGATGTGCATTTTTAACCAAATCATGTTCTCCTGATTTTTTTTTTTCTCTTTAATTTTGGGATTCATTTTTCGTTTGAACCTTGTTTACTTGCCCTTGATTCTGGCAGGTTATCACAAGGAATTCCCTTTTGACAGCACAGGTGACCCACTGCTCTCAATACAACATGAGTAAATTGAATATTGAAAAATGTTCCATATTAGTCACTAACTTCAGGCTGACATTTTTCATTACCCTTTTCTATTTTGTAGAGGGAAGATTTGCGTAAGGTGATGGATTTGCTAGGTGTACAAGAACACCATGCACGCACCTTATTGATCTATTTCCGTTGGGATGTTCTAAGGATATTTGAGTTGCTTGAACGGAAAGGGGTGGAGAGATTATTCTCAGAGGCAGGTGTGGCTCTGCACAAGCAGAATTGCTCCTTCACTTCATCCATAATCACTTGCAATGTCTGTTTTGATGATTTTTCAGCAGATGGAATCACTTTGATGGATTGTGGACACTATTACTGCAATGACTGTAAGTTTGATCCATTCATTATCTGTGTTTTTATATAATTCTTTTCCTTTTCCTTTTTTTCAGCCTTATGATATTGATAGTTCAAAATGACCGATTTGTGCTCACAAATAAGTTTTTGAATATTATTTAGTTCTTCTAGTATACTATAACATTCTTAAATTCTTTTAACTGACCTTTTTTTGAATATTCCTCTCATAGATCATAGATGTTTTTTTTTCTGTTTCTTTATTTACCTTTATCCAAACAATTGAATTTCTTTCAAATTTGTTGCTGACCTGTTCTGTTCTTGTCCTGATCAGGTTGGACAGAGCACTTCATGGTCAAGATAAATGATGGGCAAAGTAGGCAGATCAGGTGCATGGCTCATAAATGTAATGCCATTTGTGATGAAGCCATTGTGAGGACTCTTGTAAGTAAAAGAGATCCAGATGTAGCTAATCGGTTTGAGAGGTTTCTTCTTGAATCTTATATTGAAGACAACAATAAAGTCAAATGGTGTCCCAGTATACCACATTGTGGAAATGCCATACGTGTTGACGGTGATCCGTGGTGCGAGGTAGAATGCTCTTGTGGACAACAACTTTGCTTTAACTGCTTATCCGAAGCGCACTCTCCTTGTTCATGTATGATGTGGGAGCTTTGGAGCAAGAAATGCCAGGATGAATCTGAGAATAATACCTGGCTTACAGCATACACGAAACCATGTCCTAAGTGTTGCAAGAATGTGGAAAAAAATGGCGGCTGCAACCTGGTTGCATGTGTTTGTGGACAACATTTTTGGTGAGAATATGATCCGCGATTATTCTAAACTTTTAAAATGCTTTTATGCCCATTTATATCCTGCTTCTCACTTCTTTTTGTAATAGATGGAAATTCTAGTTTTGTTGGCATGCTTTCCGTTCAAGCTTATGCTGATTGCTGGAACACAATTTCATTAAATAAATTCACAGCCATCCCAGTTGCATATAGCTTAATAGCATGTCCACAGGAAAATCCTACTGAGACCAACCAAGTAATGAAATCCATATAGGTGTTACGTGATACAGTTTTCCCAGGCAATATGGCATCAAATTATCAGGTGTGGTGGAAGTAGTGTCACATAGTACAATTACTATGAACATATTTCCCTTGTGCAAGTGCAAGGATATTTACTTTTTGTTTGAGTTTGCCTCCTTATATTTATGCATGTCACATATGGTTCAAGTTTCTAGGTTCACTTTACGAACTGCTTGCAGAGAGGTAACATATTTTTAGTTGAGCCTATTTTATATGCTTAATTTAGTCTATTTGCTCTTGTATGTGCGCATACCACGCATTGCTCACGGTCAGCTGTTTTGATTTTGCAAACTGGCTAGTTCATATTATTGTTAG
Source organism: Trichopus zeylanicus subsp. travancoricus (assembly GCA_005019695.1). Taxonomy (NCBI): domain Eukaryota; kingdom Viridiplantae; phylum Streptophyta; class Magnoliopsida; order Dioscoreales; family Dioscoreaceae; genus Trichopus; species Trichopus zeylanicus. The sequence continues at coordinate 494,078 of RXID01014328.1, forward strand.
ATTGACCTCTAAGGCATATTGTTTTTCTCTCATACTCAGAATATTTATGAGATGAAGTCTTGTACAAGTACTGACTTTCTGAAGATCAATAAATTGGTTGCATACTAATGCCAATGATTAGTGATAACATGCTAAAATGATTCATGTTTTGTTTGTTATTGTATGATTTTCATTGCTGAGTACTGCTTTCAAATGCTTAGATTTTGTGTACCATCTCACTCCAACCTTATTTTTCTTTGTATAGCTGGTTATGCGGTGAAGCCACTGGGAGTGCCCATACCTGGACCAGCATTCAAGGCCACAGTTGTGGACGCTATGCTGCATCAGAGGAAGACAAGAATAAAAAACGTGCAAAGCATGGTGTTGATCGATATCTGCATTATTATCGCAGATACAAAGCTCATATTGATTCTCTGAAGCAGGAAAAGAAACTAAAGGAAGCTATAAAGGTAAAGGTAGATATCTCAGAGGCTAAGAAGGATTCTGAAATCAAAGACTATGATTGGGTTTTCTCTGGACTGCGGCGGCTCTCCAATGCGAGGCGTGTTCTTTCATACACATATCCATTTGCCTTTTACATGTTTGGCAAAGAGCTCTTCAAAAATCAGATGAGCAAAGAAGAAAGGCTAACAAAGCAAAATCTATTTGAAGATCAGCAACAACAATTAGAATCCGATCTAGAGAAGCTCTCGAAGTTTTTGGAAATGGATTTCCAATGGTTTTCTGACAAGGAAGTATTTAACATGAGGACGAATGTCATCAACCTTTCCAACATCGTCAATACCTTTTGCAAAGAAATGTGAATTGCTTCTTTATATTTATCTCTATTTTGGCCAAATGTTCGCTTGTTTCCTTTGATATTAACGTGTGTTATTTGCTGCAGGTACAATTGCATCGACAATGATCTGTTCGGTCAGTTGCCGAACTCTGGTCATAACATTGCACCCTACAACCCGCAAGGTCTTCAGAGAGCACCTGAGGTTTCTGTTTGTGGGGATTCTAGTTAAAGCCGCAGCTGCAAGTGTACAAGTTTGATGAAGTCTTCTTCTTTGCTTTCTGTCTCTGTTCTCTCTTCACCGGAGCGCGCTGAAAAATTTTGGGTTTTGTTGCGAATGTGCAGTTTCAAGTAGGATCAATTAGCATCCAATAGAATAAACACCGAAGAGTTTTTTTCCCTCATTTGGGGATCAATTAGCACAAAGAGACTGAATGAAAAGCAAACCTTCAAGCATGGTTTAACCCTTGTGATGAAATTGGTATTAAACATTTTGGTTGCAGAATTCTCCGAAACTTAAGAATAAATGGAAAAATAGTTAATGAATTGGGAAAATTAAGAGCAATTAAAATATAGAAGGACAATGTTAGAGAATCAGTGATGGCTATCGTGAAAGTAATTTGCAAGGTTTAAAAAACTGAAAAATCTTTAGAATATACGTTTTGATCCAAATATTATAGCAAATTAGATTATGCTATTCAAAATAAACTCGGTTGAGTCCAAATGGACCGTGGTTAAGACATTGGCTAGAAGTCAATTTCAACTGAGTTACATGTCTACATTATCTAAAAGGACGGGGTAATTTGTCATTATCTTAATCAACGGAGTATATATGGAAATAGAAAAAAAATAAAGGGGTCTATTTTGAATTATCTTCTGAAATTCTATGATTATCCCAATCTACTACCTACTAATAAGCAACCAGTGAATGTAATGGTGGCCATTTTTAGGGGTTATATGCAAAATATTTAATTTTTTATCCTAAAAACTATGACGTATTTGGTAGCTCAACCGTATATTGCGTCACCAACATATGCGAACTCTTCCACATTATTGGGGCGTTCAAAGTTTGCATGTGTCCTATATTTTTAAAAATTTTAAAACAAAATTTGTTATTAAATAGTAAATTGAATTAATAATAAATCTTATCGACTAAGAACTTGCAGGAGAAAAAAAAAATTATACAAAATATGCAATTTAGAAGAAATAATTATATATTATGACTTTGTCATCTCCATCGACCTGAGATTCTCAAAAGTCAACTCTAGCAGCTTCTTAACAAAAAAACCCCCAAACAACATATAAAAATAGTAAAAACACCCTTCATCAAGCCACAACGCCGATTCTCCTCCCGGAACCGGCGGCGCAGCTCCTGCTGCGAGGGAAGATCAGGTTTGCGCCAACCTTAACGTTGTTGTCATTGAACACGCACTCGGCGTCCTCGTCGATCCTCCCGACCGCCACGCTCTGACTCCGGCGGACCGAGGGCTTGGTGCCACTTATCGAGACAGCGCGGATGAGCTCCCGGAGATCTTCTTCGTCGTCGTAGCTGAGACGATTCCGATTGAAGGAGAAGCTGTGTGGCGGGATCGCCGCCGGGCAGCCCATGCCCATGGCGCCATAGTGGACTCTCCCGGCGCAGCCGGTCATGCTGCTCACATAGAAGTCTCGTGCCCGGCTCAGCGCCCGTATCGGCGCCCGCATCAGCCTGCTCATTCTGCTCCCCGCCGTTGTCGCCCTCTTGCTCATTCTTCGGGAAGAAGGAAAGCTCTACGGTTTTGTTGCAAGGATTAATGACGGATGAGGTTGAAGACGAAGCAGAAGGATTCAATGGAGGAGTCATGCACGAGAGTTTTAATAGAGATTGGTGGTATTGGATGGGATGAATCGGATGCAGATAACTGAGATAAGGACGAAGCGAGTTGTCTTTTGGGCCGAGGCCGGTTTGTCAGCAGGATTAGAATTTTCTTTTGGATAATTTACGAACTTTTTCCAATAATAATAATAAAATGCCACCCTTTTGTAAATTAGGAAAATTTTAAGGGGGTATTCATAAAATTTCGTAGATAGAGTTCCATTTTGATGTCATTTGCTTGCTGTTGTGCGATTGTTGGTCGCGGGGCGTGAAAATGTCCGCGGAATTGTTTCAAATAAAATTAAACTATTTTCACATTTGTATGATCATTTTAAATTCTCAGCCTCTTCAAAAAAACAAAAAAAAAAAACAAATAATAAAGTTTATAAAATAAAAAATAAAAAGAGAATAATTTCGAATGACACCGGGATTTCGAGCGGTGTTTGGTGCGCCCAAGTTCTGACAGGCCCGGACTCACTGGTGCTCACGGCGCTAAACAAATCAGATGTTGGGATTTTTTTTCATATAAACGCCTGAATATTTTGCTAATTCGACAAATCATTGAGATTAAACCTACTCGAAATTTATTAAATAGATCTTTTGAATAAATAACAAATATTGAGTTACCAAATTCGTTATCAGTAATCTATTTGATCAAGCATTAATTTTTTTAATTTTTTAAGCAATAATTTTTAAACAAACAATGGATATTGAGTTTCAAACCACGTTGAAGGGCAGATCTGGAAGACGACCGTTCGCTTTGGAGAAATCGTTTTATACGGAATTTGCATATATGCCCTTACGAGAATAGAAAATAGCAAACAAACCCCTCGAACACGTCATCCGCGAATGTCCACGTAGTTATAGTATTTGTACGTACATCCATATAACAGACTTCTCCACCCCCGTACAATAAGATATTTGATGGAATCATCGTCAGCAAAAACATTGACACGCACTTACTAATATACCCCTGCCAAAGTAATATTTGCAAGACATAAATAAAACCGTATTAATGAAGTAAAAAACTGATCATATATAACACGTTCTAGCAGAAATCAGAACTAGACTAACAAACCAAATATGAGATTTGAGGGGGGGATATATGCAATTCAATGATCTCCGTTGAGTTTTTTATGGGGGTGAATATGAAAATTTCATCAGTAACCGTATGACAATTATTTTATGGAAATTTTAGTCAATATTGATGAGTTAGTAGTAGAAAGTACCGTCATAAGTTTCAACTAAAACATATATATTTTGAAAAACTGAAAATTCTTATGTCTGTTTTGTGAGAAATTTAATTTCTTAGAAAATAGAAATTGACCAAAAATTAATGTACAGATTTTTATTTTTTTTTAAGGTCACGTTAGTCATATATGACCTCAAATAATTTTCAAATATTCATAATAAAAATTCTAAATATCTAATAATTAAAATATTTTAAATATTGAAAGTATTTGCAAAATCCCAAATCTGAGCTCAATCAGAGACGATTAAGCCCAGCATGCTGAAGATTTCAAAGTCCCGCTCAGTTCATTTAGTCATTTGACAGTGAGAGCTAGGCCCATCTGAATGGGGCCACTAATGGCCCACTTATTATATGGATGACATCCAGATTCGGATCCGGATCATCCACTCTCTGAGCTCGGATCCGAAATGTCGTGGCTCGCCCGCTCCCTGGCGAACTCCCTGATGTCGGCGGCCAACTCCGGCGACGCCGCAGCCCAAGGAGCTCGCAGGACCTCGAATCTCAAGGAAGAAGAAGAAGAGGATCCCGTGGATCCAGGCACCCCAAGCCGCGGCGCGAAGGACGACATCTCAGAGCTCACCAAAACCCTAACCCGCCAGCTCTGGAGCGTCGCCTCCTTCCTCGCCCCTCCACCCAACTCCGCCTCCGAAGAACCATCATCTCCGTCCAATTCTCCTAGGATGGCCGGAATCCGCAGTGATTTCGCCGATATCGGCGGGAAATTCCGTTCTGGGTTCTCGATGCTCTCCAACGCCAGGGCGATGACCGAGATTTCCAAGATCGCGTCGACGTTTCTGCCGATTGGATTGGATGAGGAGTTCGACGAGGAAGATGAAGGCTTTGGTGCTGTTGGGGTTTCTAACGAGGTTGTCGCTTTCGCGAGGGATCTTTCGATGCATCCCGAGACTTGGCTTGATTTTCCATTACTCCGCAACGATGGTGACTCCGATGGTATTGCTTCTTCTTCCTCATTGTTTGAATTCCGTGCAAAAATCATGCAAAAAGGAACCTTTTTTACGAATCAGGATGGTATTGCTTCTCCCTCCTCATTTCCTTGTTGTATCAAGTAGTTTGAAGAATGCAATAAAAAAAAGAAAGATTTTTGACGGATTTAGTAAGATCTTTGTCTTTCCACTATTAGAGTTCGACATGTCGGATGCGCAACAAGAGCATGCTCTGGCTGTGGAGCGTCTGGCGCCGAGACTGGCTGCTCTCAGAATCGAGCTTTGCCCGAGTCATATGAGTGAGGGATGCTTCTGGAAGATATATTTTGTGCTCTTGCACCCGAGACTTGATAAGAATGATGCTCAACTTCTTTCTACTCCTCAGGTGATCGTGTCTCTTTAGTAGTTTGAGTGCTTGCTATGATGTTTATTTGATGCTTCCCTCTCTTTGATAAAAAATTTTATTACTTGTTAATGTGAAAATTTTGAATAATTGTTCACTGGATATCTGTGAAATAACTGATAGAATAAATGGCAATGGCCATGGCCATGGCCAATCATGAACTAGTTGCTACAGAATCCTCTGGGATTGCCAAGATGGCTTTTTACTTCTTCGAAATAGAAGGCAGAAGAATGTGAATTATCATTTTTCATTGTGGTGTTGATCTTGTCATTCCTTGGTAGCGGTATCTCAATCAGCTTAATGTTAGCTGTCAGTTGGCCATTCACAAGGGTAAAAATTGATCCCATTGAACTTCTCAACACTGATGGACTTTCACGAATATAGTACGGAAACAAATTTCGTTGGTTACCATGTGATACTCACCCTTGCATCTGATATTGGAAGCTCTAGACTACAGTGTGCAACTGAATTAAGCTTTTGCTGTTTGAAACTAGAAGTTTGTGCCTTTGTTTTGACTCAATAAGGTTGAGAAATAACTGCAGCAGCATGTGAAGAACTAATTAGAGGAAGTCAATGAATTCTCTTTGCATTTTTGTCTGATAATGTCTTCCATATTGATTCTATGTCTCTAAAAAGTTGGAAACAAAATTAAAAAATAATAATGCCTGAACTAGTAATCATATATTTGGTGCATGTGACATGTCCATTCTCCGTTCAGATTGTGGAAGCCAGGGCAATGTTATTAAAGAAGTTCCAGTGTCAGACACAGGAAGAGTCAGAGCAGACACAAGATTTATCACGGGGGGAAGATGTCTTGGCTCAAGCACATGATGAGAATGTAATGATGCTGACATCAAATTTTCCTCCTGAAACCATATCATCTGGGACACTTGCATCTGAAGGACCTAAAGCTTCCACTAATGTAATAGATGTGGAGATTGAGAAGCAAACGCCTGATACAACTGATGTGAAAATTGTTGACAAGCTCGTCATCAAAGAAGGTCTTCCAATAGAGTCTATAGACAAAGGTTTCTCCAACAACACTTCAAATGCTGCTTCTCAGGGTTACACAGAGGATGGTGATGAGTGGCTGGAAGAGGATACTGAAGAAATGGTTGCCCCAGGGGTTACTACCATTCCATTTGCAAATGATGAGGATGTTTCATTCAGTGATCTCGAGGAAGATGATGACCGAACGGTGCCTAGAATCTCTCCAAAGGTGGATTACCCAACTGGTTTGAATGAAGAAGAATCGAGAGATTGGGTTCAGTTAAATGAAACCTCGGGGGAATTGGAAGTGGGCAATAGATGCAACAGCCATCACATTAAGGAACCAAATGATTGGCTAAATGTTGAAGATTTCAATGTTGCTTGAGATCATGTTCAGCGGTGTTCCAACCATTATCTACTAGATCTTCATGTTTATAACTCTGTTAGCTGGGATGTTGTACTGGTCGATTAGACTTGTGTAAATAAATAACAGTCTATGCAGAATTCTGAAGCTTTCTCAGAATCTCAATGTAATTAATATATCATTATAAGAACTCTACTGTCTCTACTGTCTGCTTGTAGTAGATGGAAATGCAGAAAATCTGGCTTTGTAAATTTAGACTTCTGGGCAACGTTTGATTCCGGATCAATGTTCGGGGAACCTCAAAATGATAACTAAAATATAAAAAAATAATCTGGTTAAAATTTTAGTATTCTAGTTAATTAATGATTCCATTTTTTTTTTTGGATCATTTAACCCTCAAATATCTGCTACTTTAAAAAAGGCTTCAGCTAGAGTTTCAGCCCCACCCTTCCGATCCTCGGCCTCGAGGGGGTTCGGCGAGATAGCCCATGGGCGTGCGAGAGAGAGAAATAGTCGGAGTAGATGGCGCCGGCGAGGGGTTCGGTGTGTTGGGAAGGGAAGGAGGGACGGAGGAGCTCCCAGTCAGCAAACTCGGCCGGATCCGCCATGGACGAAGCTCGGAGGCGAAGGGGGAGAGGGGAATGGAGGTGCCTTCAGAGCTGTCGGAGAAAGGATACGGAGATTTTGCGAGTGGAGAAGAAGATTGAAGAATCAGTGCCTTAATAATCGGGATTTGCCTGCGGACGAGAGGTATTCAGGGAGGGTATTTTAGTCATTTTATAATTAAAATTTAATTAAATTATATAATATTGATCTTGTCAAATTTTAAGTATTTGAATGATAACCGATAATGATTTTGATTTTGATTTGAGAACAAACGATGCCTTCAACCTTATCCCGTTTCTCGTTTTACACATACTGGGCAAAGAAACTGCATTACATACTTACAAAAATAATGAAAATATGCGGGGAACAGGATATTAGGTACTATTTAATTTGGAATTAAAATCAAAATCACGATTAGTAAATTATTTTTATAAATTAATATTTTTTTATTAAAATTAACGCTTCAATAATTTAAAATTTAAAAAATTATTTAATTTTTTATAATAATTTAATTTAATAATAATGTAAAATAAGTAATATTAATTTTATAAAAAAAATAATTATCAAAATAAACCAATCTCTTGTCCTGATACCAAATGAAACCGCCCTTAATGTTTTCACTAGACAATGTAAGGTAGCGTGCTATCTTTTGACAAAGGTGGGTGGGAAGTCATTTTCCAAGTCATTGTGGAAGTCTCGGAAGTGTGAATCATGGATATAGGTTAGACACAAGTCAGCTTTCTAGATCTTGGAAAAGTAAGTTTGGCTTCATGTTTTTCCAACCTGACTTTCAAATTTCCAAAAAATGCCACAGTTTTCTTTTTTTGACAATGAAAGATGCTTCTATTATTCCATCCATATCTTCAGGTCTGAGGTATATGCAGTCTCCTAAAAGTGGTGGAACTGAAAGCGGAAAACATGAAGTAAAAACCAAAATTTTTGATACGGATAAAAACCAAATATGAGAAACAGCATCCTTCTAGATTGGATCAGAGAACCAAAAAAGAAAAAAAAAAAAAAAAAAAAAAGAGAGATTCAAAAATAGAAAACCCATCTAACTGCAAATTCTTTATGGTTATTTCTTTTGTTTCTTTCACTTCGATACGCATTCATTCAGAAACAGAGATGCACATCAATAACACATCAAGAGCAGATCAGTCTAAGAAGAAATGGAGGCCTTGCCGGGGTGGTCGGCGGCCTTGAGGGTCTCCTCGATGAGGCGGCGCGCCTTCCGGCTCTTGATCTCGACCTTGACGCTGGAGCTCTTGTCCATCTTGACGTATGGCTTCTTCTTCCTCCTCCCCTTGCGCAGCGGCGCCACCACCTTCTCCTTGATGGCCTCTACCAGGCTCCCCCACTGCTCGCTCCCAATAAGCCCCATCACTGATGACGCCGGCCACGACGACGGTCTCTGCTTATCTCGCCCTCTCCTCCTGCACCTCAAAACTTTTTGAAAAACTTGAAAAAGATGCACGGCACAGGTTGTTTCACAACCAACGGAGTTGTTTTTGTTTTCTTTTGTACTTCTTCCTCGTTGGATGGATGGTCAACAGACACTCGTATGTGCATTCATGTAGCTCATTAATTGGGATTTAAATATTTATCTGTATTATCTTTATTGCTGGTCCGCGATTGGGAGAGTCTTAATTGGCACAGAAGACTAACATCCCCACCGCCTGCGTTCCTCTTCCATGCAGAATCCAACCTGTCAACGCAACCTTCAATCTCAGCTTTTTATTTCTTTTTTTTTTTGGATTTAAGGGCATATTTCTATTATTACATGCAATATTTAATTTCGCTTAAAAAAATTGAAGGTTGCTCGGTCGGCGCAAGCGCTATCTCAGTGGGTCGAGTTCCAAGCTCGTCTGGTGGTCCGGGCTTCAGATTGGGTTTGGATTTGAAATCCGGCCCATTTACAACCTCGGTACGAAAAGATTTGGGATTTTGGGCAACCGAGTTCGCCGAGAAATTTCTTTATGAAACTCGCGGCGGTGTATCGCGGAGGACCACCGTACGTACGTATCCAATACACAATCTTTTCAACCGTAATAAATCGGATGTCATCCTAAACGTGTGAACACAACGCGCAGTCGGGCTCGGCTCTCTTCGTTCAGCTGCAAGGCCCTGTTTATTTCGCTAAAATTATTATCATGAAAATTTAAGTTTTCATGACTTTTTTCACGCATTTGATTTGTTTATTGATTCAAACATTTTCAATTTTTTTAAATAGCGAAAACGTTGGAGTGAATCGCAGTTTAAAAATTAACATTTTTTTTATTTTTTAATTTTTTTTAAATATTTAGATATTATTTGATTCGAAATCAAAAAACAAAATCAATATTAAGACTAGTGGATTAAAATTTTTTTGAAGTCAAAATTTTTTTTGATTTTATCAAAAAATTAAATATCTTATAGAATAAAAATCGAAATTTTTTAAAATTTTTCAGAATTTTAAATTTAAGAATTTGATTTTCTTGTAAAATAAACGCGTCCTGATATGAGATTTATTAGGGGCTCAAATGAAAATTTGGGCGCTAATCGAGAATTATTTAAAAGAGACTTCTCGTCTTTCCGAGTCGAAGCCAAGCTTGTAAATATAAAGCTCACTATTTTAAGAGCAGTAAACGAAGCCGGGCCGGGTTCTCCGAGGCTCGAGCCGAAATTTTCTGACCCGGAGCCTGAACCTATATGGGTATTTACATAACGTCATATTTACAAAAATATAAATAATAAATTTCACGCAGCATTATATTTATTTATTTATTTATTTATGAGTAATAAATAGCCACTAAACTGTATTGCAATAAAAAAACTCCCACAATGTTTTTCTTTTTTATTTTAACAAGACATGCTTACTTCACAGCAAGCCCGATTACTGCTGATATTGGGCCGAATTCTAACTCCGGGCCTGTGGACTGGGATCTAGCTCAATCCATTTGACGCGATCCGATCAGGTCTCTGGAAGTCTCTTACCGTTGCAGACTATGTGATCGTAGCGTCTATTCCGAATCGTAAATTTTAGAGTAAACTCGGGCATTTACGGTTTACTCATTTATAAATCTACTGTACAAAAGCATCAGATAATTTATGGTTCTTTCACCGACTCGTAATTACTCTGGCTTTGGATTCTTTTTCCGACTCATTGTATTTATTCTATTCGAAAAAATTAAATCCCAATTCATTTACATTCGAGATATAAGTCTATAATTTATAATAAATAAAATGTATTAAAATGACAACTTACGATCTGTTGTAATTGGCATAAATTTTATTTTATTTTATTTTATTTTTTGTGCTCTATCATTTAACTCCAAAACTAACAAAGATTATTAATGGGAAGGAAAAAGAAAAAAAGTTAAAAAGCTGCTTGAGCCACACCGCCCACACTTTGCTCAAATTTCACAGAAAACTCCTCTTTATTCCTCATATTGCATCGCTTACATACTAAAATTCTACATCATGAGTCAGATTATCAAAACACAAAACCAAAAGGTTCACATAGTATATATAACAATATATTATCTAAAATATAATATTGAAACATACATAGCATTTCATGCTGCTAGCAAATCAGCAGTAGGCAACGCAGTGCTTCTTGCAGTCAATAGTGCACCCGCCGCCGCCGCCGCCGCCGCCATAGTTCTTCCCGGACCGGCTGTAGGAGCTGAAGCACTTGGCCGGGCAGGTCACCCGCTTCTTGTAGCACGGCCCGTGATCCGAGCAGACCACGCTGGGCCGGATTACGCCGCCGCGCCCGTACCCGCCATCGGGGCCGCCGTAGCCGAAACCGTACCCGCCACCGAGGTTGCCCCACCCGTTGCTGTCGAAGCCCGGGATGCCGAAACCTGCACCGGGGTCGTAATAGCCACCGCCCGGGTTAAAGCCGAGCCTTGGCGTGGGGGCGCCACTGGTTCCGGCCTTGGAGGAGGACTTGGCGGTGGCGGTGGCGGCGCCGCTGAGGTCGCGCGCGGAGAGCGCGGTGGAGAAGAGAAGGAGGAGGAGGAGGAGAGAAAGCTTCATGGTCGAAATTTGGGTTTCTGCTGGAGGCTTGGGAGGGGATTATGTAGTAGGAGGCCGGGGATTTTATTTTGGAGATTTTTTACAAAGAGGCCCAGAAACATTGGAATAATTTGATTTTTCTGAACCGTGTTTCCATCCAACCCCTCGAAATATGTTTGTTGATTTAGAATTTGGGAAAATTTTTGAATCGGGAGTAGGTCGGCGGTAATTATTATCCGGCGGTTGGGCGCAATATGTGCTCGCGAGTCAAGTTTGATGATCGTTTGATTTGATCTTTTGTATAATTTTTTTTAATCGTTAAATCTCTTTTTTATCTTAAGAAAATGGCGAAAGCAAATGAAATCACACATTTTTGGGCAAGAATAGAAAAGATATACAAATTGAGAGAAAAAACATCTTTCCACATCTTTCACTTGTACAGATATTTCCCTCCTCAATATTTATGAGAAATTGCAGCTGACATTAGATCTCCAATAAGAACCTACAGAAGTTTCTATTTTATATTTTGCTGTTTTTCACAATTTAAGAAAAAAAAAAAGCTTGAGAAAATAGCAATGCTGATAATTAGGAATGTAAATGAGCCGAGTTGGGGTCGGTTCGGCCCAAGAAAAAGTTGGCTCGAGCTCGGCTTGAGCTCGAGCCGAACTGGAGAAATCCGCTCAATCAAGCTCGGTCTGCTCCGACGAAGGGGATAGTGTTCGAGACTCAGGGCGGTCGGAGCGGATTAAGGGCCGGAGTGCAAACGACCGGAGTTGGAGTTGGAGCAAATGGCTGAAGGAGTCGGAGCAAGACGGTCGAAATCGGAGTCCAAGGCTTGAAATAGGGCGAGATCGGGGGCTCGGAGCAGACTGGCTGAACGCGGAGCTCCAGTCGGAGTCGGGGCAAGGTCGGAGGCTTGGAGTCGGAGCAGGGTAGAGTCGGCCCGAAGTCGGAGGCTCAGCGGAGGAAATCAGGGCGCAGAGCTCCGATCGACGGAAGAAATCTAGATCCCGACGTGGAGTTACGATCGCGATCACCGAAGAATAGACTCGGGAACAGAACTCGGGAGCGGGACTCGATTAACGAGTTCTTGAGCTGAAACCTTGGCTCGATTTGTAATCGAATCGAGTCAATTAACTCAAATTCGACTCGTTTTTTTTTATTGAGTCGAACCAAATTTACGTCAAATTTTAAATCGAGTTCGAATAGCTCGAGTGAGTTACGAGGCAAATTGACACCGTATTGGTAACTCAGAATTCCTAATTCTCCAACCAGCAGCACGCAGTCTTCAATGAATTCCACAGGAAGAAGCAGCCCAGTGCGCCGGTAGCTGCAATGATCTCATCCATAGCACTGACAGCGCACTTACCGCAGACTTGAAAACTTTTTCAGATTTGCCTCGACATTTTCTAACTCTTTAATGCACAAAGTCTCCAATTTTTGACAAAAAGTCGAGAAATCACTGAAAGCTGTTGTCCTTGTGTCGCCCCAAAACTTCCAGACTTTGACACGTAGAAGAAAAGGAGAGAAAAACGAAAAAATATATGTTTTCTTCGAATCAATAAACTGATCGATGTGGACATAAACAAGCAAAAAGAAAACTCAAAGTCATTTAATTGGATCTCGTGAGGGACACATTACATTAAAACCCCTGCAGACTGTCAACAACCAACAACGACTGTGAGCCATGAAGGATCAAATGGATTAAATGATGAATTGAATGGCAGCAAATGTGCTCGCGTTCAAAACGGGATTGTGGACCTCCATCCTCAAGAGAAAAATTCACATCCACATCCAATGTACTTAGATTTGAGTATCAATTTGGAGAATTGAAACCATGAGCTATCACGGTTGTACAATGAAAATCAGCAATGTTATGAGAAAAGTTGCACATATATCCCTCAAAAAAAAATAATACTAACATATATATACCACTAAAAAGTCACGTTACTGGCATATAAACAAACACCCGGGTGTCAAAGATCAAAAAAAACCCTTTGCAAATGTATCTGATAGACATACAATTTGTATTAATAGTTTGGAAAAGAATTTTTCAGTCTATGACAAGTTGTTCAGAAATATCTGCTCATTCTATTGCTGTTGCCAAACTGGACACTTAACCATGTTTAGTTTTGAATGGAAAACCAAGTTTCCTAAAAAGAAAATATGCCCTGCGTCCAGGCAAAATGGTCATTCAGATTTTATTTAATCTGCAAATAGCATGACTCTGTACAATGTAGGAGATAATATTGCCAATATTAATTTTTTCAGGGCCATGATTGCAAAAAACCAAAGAAACAACAACTAGCATATCAACTTAAAGCTGTTCTTTAAATGTTGGATCTGGAGGTTGAATAAATGAGCAATAGATTTAGAACATTTGTCAGGGAGCCCACCAACTTCGTAATTTCAAGAAAATGTACGCTGGGCTCAAGTACAGAAATTAATCCAAATTAAGTCAATATCAACCCAAAATTGCATCTGGAGCCAAATCTTCTTGTTGGATCTTCTCACCCATAATGACTGTGGTCCAAAGGAGCAGTTGAGCCATCAAAAGCCCCGTTGTGACACATGAAACCTTTATGAAAGGTTTTGTAAGTGGAGTAGCACATGGCTCCCAGCTGCAGTCCAACTGGGAAGACTATAAACATAGTAGCACATGGCAAGGATTCAAATCCGGAACCATTATGTCTCTGAGGTACATGTCCTATTCATAATTGTTATGGCTAAAGGTTCACTAATGTTTCGCTTCATTAGATTCCGTTAAGAGGAGGTGAACAAAGGTGAGTAAATGAAGCTACGATGGATCATGTGGATGGAAACTTATTGCTAGTTTGGCGTCTGATGCATTCAGTAGCCATGACAGTGTGTTCTCGATGTTTTACCAAAATTTAGGATAAGTCATTGTTGATTTCTCTAAAGCCAACGTCAAAAGAAACGGGTTTGGCCTATTCCATAAGGCGACATGAAAATGACCCGACTAATTTCAAAGAAAGGTCACTGTACTACGTTATATGAAATCACAATAGGAACTCCATGCTGAGATTTAAATGTTTACGCATATAAAACTAAAATGTCTCAACTCTCGAGTTTGTTTCAAATTGAATTGTGTCCACTGAAAGACTCTCATGTACAAGTACATGCCCGAAGGTACGCTTGGACAATATCTATATGGCAATGGGAGATGATTAGACTGGAAAGAGAGACTCTACGTTGCATCTCATATACAAGGATAATATCAAAGTTTTAAATCTCCATCGAAATTGAAACATTTCGTCAAAAATAGCCTCGATTTAGGATTAGGGTTTTGCAAACGTCCAAAAAAGCGAGTGGGCGTAAGGCCGACGATGGCTTGGGCGCAAGCGAGCTCACCAGAATAGTGCTCGCGACCTTGCTAGTCTCACGCATGCGCCCGAGCCTCGTGGCCATCGTGCCTGTGCCCTCGCGCTCATAGGCTCCATAGGCCGGCGTGAGGGCACGAGCTTGATGCCGGTGAGGGTGCAAACTCGAGCTCATCGGAGCGAGGGCACAGATGTAGGCTCCAGAGGGCGCGGGTTCGGATGTGGGTGCGAGTGCGAGCGCCTATGCAGGCTCGCCAGCGAGGGTGTAGGTGAGATGCGGGTGCCCGCGCCCACCCTTGCTAGCCTCACACACTTGCGCTCGTGCTCCCACCCTCGCCTGCCTGGGCCCGGCGCCCGCACCAGAGCACGAAAGCGAGCGCGGTCATCTGTCTGGTGCTAGCGTCCTCACCAGCCTAGTCCCCGCGCCCGCAAGCTCACACCGACCTCTGGTGCCCGCGTCCTTGCTCGCGCCTGAACCGGCCTCACGGCAGCGCCCGCGCCCAAACTTGAGTGCCAGCCTCACGCGCGTACCCTCGCTTGCGCCCGCGCAATTGCTCGCACCCTCGCCCCCGTGCCCTACTCCTCGCCCCCACGCCTCACATGTCGTGCCCGAGCCGGCCTCGCCCGCGCCCTTATCGACTGTAAGCCAAGGCCTACGACCTTGCCGAGGCCACACCTCGCCGTCCGCACGCTAGCACCTATGCACTCTGCTAGTAGCCGAGTAAACAGTAGAGCTATAATACTGTTCACGTGTGTATGCGTGCATGGTCGGTATTGTTCATGGGTTATTGGACCTTCAATGGATTATTAGACTACTTTTACTGTATGTTGTCAATGAATATGATTATCATTTTCATTTTGAACCTTTAATGTATGGTTATGCTTCAAAATGGCTGTCACGAGATCGCGTAAAGTTAGTTGTTCAAGCTCGTATGCCTACAAATGCTCGTCCAGATCGTCCCGATACTAACTTTGTAATTTTACATCTAAATGTTCCAAACTCAACTGATAATAATTATGATAATAATAATGATTATTAATTGTATTACATTATAATCAATAAATTATATATGTGTCGAGTACCTTTGAATGATAAGTTAAATTTGCTTATGTTAATTTTTAACTTTTAATCATATTCATATTATTTCTCATATATTTTCTTTTTTTATACAGTAATATATATTAAAAATAGATTATATCAGTTATTAACTATCAAAAATTAATTTTAATTAATTAAATTAATATTTAATATTATGGTTAAATTAATTATAAATTCTTTCATAATTTTTAAAATTTTTAAAATTTTTAAAAAATTTAATAAAATTTTATTATATTTTTAATTTAAAGTGAAAGTATAGTCAAAATATGGTTAAACTATGGTCAACATACAATCAATAACTAAAAAAAAATTTTGGCCGAAACCGAAACGGCAAAAACTAAAACCGAAATGATTAAAACGGCCGAAATATATCAGTTTCGCTGGGTGCTGAAACCGAAACTGAAATCGAAATTTAAAATCTTGGTTAATACAATTTCTACGCAACATACACCAAACAAAAAACTTGTATATAGGCCTAAGACTGTAGAGTATTTTGTTGGATGCTAATATGAAAGAAAATGTTTCTGATTTCAGTCTCATTAAACTAGTTGAAATTAGAGGTCATATTAACTTGGCTAATGAGTCCAAAATTAAAATCATTTACCCTCGTAGCATGTGTTCCAAACCCATGTAAATTATTTTTGCTACTTTGCGTAAAAATTCTATACCCCTAGCTACATTCATTGCGATGAAGAGCCGCTTCCTCCAATCTGAGGGTGCTTTTGGTTCACGGATAAACCAGGATAATCTTGCTTTATCTGGAAAATGGTTTATCTATGAATAATCCAAAAAGCCAACTATCTTTAGTTGTTCACTTTGGATAATCCCATATAACTTTGGATAAGCTGTTTTTTCTACTTACTCATGGATAAACCATTTTCAAAGATAAACCAGTTTATTCCTGTTCATCCACGAACCACACGAACCCTAAAAGTGATAGGAGTACTACCGACTTGAACATTTTGATATGCACTCATACATGAACAATCTCTCAATCCCTCCAATGAAATACTTGAGCAAACTCACTAAAATTAGATATTTTATATCCTTAAAACATTTCCAATCCATAATGAGATGCCTATCGCTCATTCAGTCCTGTGGTAGCAGTCTACTATTTTTCACGAGAAATAGGTGGTTCTTCATAGTGCATTGTGGACTGCCCAAAGCTGCTACTACCAAACTCGGGGTATTGGTTTCAGATAAATTGGTGGTGGCTTGTCTCAGTTCTCTGTTTGAAATACACATTGTCATGTCCCCCAGATGCATCCATCCGTATTTTTGGTGCCTTGCTCTGTTTCAATACTGACTTCCCCATGTACGAGCTTCACACGAATTGACATTTTCTAACATTTTTGTCACTTCTCATTAAGCGTCACCAAATGAAACTGGCCACAATAATTACAAATAAAAACCCCCTACACACTTCGAAAATTACACAAACAAATTGAACTGACATGCATGTATGATATCAAATAGTCAATACGAGGTCAACAAGTATATGAACATAGTAAAATCCCCTCAGACATACATAACAACAACGATGAATGCATTCATCTCCATCGAGAGAAAACAAGATAAAGAATTCTAAGAATTACACCGACTTGCATGTTTGGACATGCGCTCATGTACCAACAATCTCTCAGTCCCTCCAATGAAATATTCGAGCAAATCCACAAAAAGTCAATACTTCATATCCTTAAAAATATCCATCTCGGGACATATATGACATCAGATAGTCAATATGAGGCTAACAAGTATATTTGCATCACTTAGCGAATCCCCCAAGACATACATAAAAACAGCACGAATGCACTCAACAACATTACATTCATCCTGAGAAAACAAGGCAAAGAATTCTAATGAGCAACACCTTATTGACTGACTATAAATAAACGATCATTTTTGATAGACCGATAAAGCTAATAGAAATAAAAGAAAAGAAAGGAGGAACTCAGCCGCCATGCCCAAAAGTCATAATTTTTCCAAAAAAAGAAGATTTTGGGGCATCAACAGGCACAATCTATCACATTCTCCCAGAATAATTTTTTCAATTATGTTTGAATTCATCCACAACGCAAGTTATAACAACTAAATGCAAAATGAGACGATCAAACAACGCAGTTATAAAACAACATCATTTACAGTAAATCAATCATAATTCATAGGCAAAAACCCTAATGATCGAACACAAAAAATTAAATCACAACAAATACAACAACAAGAAGAAGAAACTCACACGCCAACCAAAATGTCGCTTTCCATCATCCATTGGAGAATGCCACAGCCAAAAGAATCGACGGGGCTATGCCGTCGCCAGGCTCGTGGCTGAGATCTCCGAGCAAATACGACGGCGCTGGCGTCGCCATTTGAGAATCGTACGCTACGTCGTCCCCGTGAACAGAACCCGTTCCGCGGCCGATAATCCGATGTCTTATCGGATTCTTTTGCAGAAGAAGGTTTTTCATAAAGATGCGACCCGAAATCAACGGGTCGCCGACTCGCTGGGTTCAAAACCACAATTTGTCGTGGCCGAAAAACTCTCTGAAAATCTGGGATTTTGTTTTTTTTAATCCTCCCCGAAAAAAATGGAATTTGTAGATTGATACTCAAAATCTTTATAATTGTATATCTTTATATTTTTAGTCCTTTAAAAAAATTCATTATTTAGATAATCTATGTAAGGCTGAAAACGGACAAGAAGTAATTTGGATTTTTTTTTTTTTGCTTTTTAGAAGATGATATGATTAGAAGATCGTGATCATATTTTAATTTTGTAAATAAGATAAAAAATTATACTTAAAAGTCAGATTAGTATCTGGTTAATCATGATGGGGGATACAAATCGAAAAATTGGAATTTTGGACATTTATTTGGGAGAGATGAGAATACAACCAAGTTGGGGACCTTTTTGTGAAGGGAGGTCAAAACATGAGGAGGGGTCTGAAATACAAAATGCCCAGAGCATAATATGCAATTTTCAAATATTTGACCGAAGAACGCGCAGCAAGCCAGAAAAAATTACACAGCGAAATTCTCTTCGCGCTTCGCGAGCTCTGTCAATTCCTCCGCGGACCTCGCCCAGGGCTCCGGCCCTTCGCCGAAACACTAGGTCTCTCGATTCTGATCCCCATCCATGGATTTCTCGCGGATCCGGACATTCTCCAGGCGGAGTTGGCGGCGGCTCCTCCTCACCGCAGTCGCCGGCATCTCCGGCTATGCCGCCTACAAGCTCTACCACCACCCCTCCGTATCCTCCAAGCGTCACAAGCTCTCCAAGCTCCTCTCCGCTTTTTTCTTCCTTGCGGACGCCTTCTCCGTCTCCGCCGAGACCGCTGCCTTCGTCTTCTCCGATCTCCACCACTTCATCGCCTCCGATTCCGACGCGATACCCCTCTCGATCAAGCAAATATCCAAAATTGTGGCCTCCGATGAGCTCCACGCCTCCTTGGCCCGCGTCTCCGAGGCCCTCGCAGTCGGAATAGGGCGAGGGCTTAACTCAGGATCTGGAAATGGACCCGGATTCCCGGATCGTGCTCTGGATAAAATCTTCTCCGCCTCAGGGACCGGCTTCGCCTCCGTCGTGGCGAGCAGCTTCGCGAGGAACCTCGTGCTGGCCTTCTACTCCGGTGATCAGACGGCGGACATTTCGGGATCGGATTCGACGGCGAAGTGGGTGGGTCTGCTTTGTAGCGAGGATTGCAGGGGGCTAATCGCCGATTCGATCCAGCGGTTGGTCAGCACGGCGGTGACCGTGTATCTCGACAAGACGATGGAGATCAACACCTGCGATGAGATTTGCGCTGCCCTGACAAACCCGAAGCACGAAAAAAAAATGAAGGATTTCTTTGTTTCCGTCTGCAATGGCGCCATGGAGACATTGGTGAAGACATCTCACCAAGTGCTCATGAATTTGGATTCAAATTCCAGCTCGGTGAGCTCAGAGCATTATAGGAAGAGCTTCTCCAGTGGAAAGGGGAAGGAGAGTGGTGGATGGGTTGATAAGGTTTCCACTACATTGGCAGCGCCAAGCAATAAAAGATTCGTGCTTGACTTAACGGGGAGAGTGACATTCGAGACTGTTCGATCCTTTCTTGATTTTGCCACAAAGAGCATGTATGATGGTGCAAGGAGAAGTGTTGGCGTTGTTTGCAAGGAGACAGTGGAGAGGGGTTCGGAGGTAGTGAGATATGTCAGTGCCAAGTCCATGGTTATTTATACGATTTGCCTCGCTTTGTGTATGCACTTGTTGACGCAGACAAGGGTCCTGATGCCAGCGTAGGATGCTCATAGCTTCTATCAAAACTTGTATGAATCCTCACTCTTTCTTACCTGTAAAATAAATTATCATTACACGAAGAACATCTTGCCCATGTTCTTGGTCCAATTTGATTACTGGCATCAGCATAAATCTAATAGTGCTAGAAAACCATTATTAAGATTACATTGACAACTTTTTCTAAGAGTTATTGATTGGAATTTATGTATAAGAAATGATTGTGTAAAACAAGGGATCATCTCAGTGAAGGGGAAGCCTTTATATCAATCTGGTTTACTGTCTAAATCTGTGTTGGTGTATAAAAAATGATTGGGTAAAAAAAAGCAATCTTAGGGAAGGGAAAGCCTTTATTTTTTACTATCTGAATCTATGTTCATTTATGGCTATCCTTAGTTTTTATTCACTTTATCTACATGGAATTAAAATTTCAATTTTCATTTTTCTTTTCTATGAATTGTTTGTTATGTAAACTTTCAGGCTAATGGGTTAGTCCAATACTAATGGCTCTTCTTCAAAGTAGCGTTTTGCAAGTTCATGTCTAAAGTCATACATGTATTCTCTGGCTGTAGATTCTCAAAGAAGCTCTTATGTGAACTAAAAATCAGATGTATGATTTGATGTAGTCAGACCATCTATTCTCGTTGTTTGATTAACTGCTCTAGAGAAAACTAGAGGCTAAAATTTGAAACTGTTCACATTACTTGTTAAAAAAGGGATGAATGCTACTGACATCAATGACTAGTTTGAACTCTGAGATCACAGTTAATAAACACTAAAACAGGTAAATACTTATGTATTACATGTAAAACTATGGGCGTGAATCGAATAAATCAATTTCATAAGTATGAATGAAATTACTGACTGTATTTTATCGTTTAGTTCCTTTGGTTTGATTTGGATGATAATCAGTCCAATACATTCTTGGAAGGGCATAAAAGAGGACAGTCTTGTTTGAATCTAAAGACTGGGATTTACTTGCATAAATTGTGGGTTCATATTTTCCCGCTTGTAGATTGCTCTTTTTTTCAGTATGATTTTGTGTTAAAACTCATCCTCTAGTCTTGAAATTCTAGAATTTGTCTTTGCTTCTTTCAACTAAGGGTTTGTTTGGATACCCCCAAATTCTATAGGTTAGGGGATTTATAGGACTTCTTTCCTCTATAAGAAAAATTCCTAAGGAGGTGTTTGGTATAATTTATTGACAATCAATCATGAGATTTTGGATGATTTCATAAGAAAATTAAAAAAGGTCCAATCTTGTTTTATTTGTCTTATGAAATGTAGCTTGCATGCAAGGTTCTTCCTCTCATTTTTTGTCTCACTCACCTAATCATAGGATATTGTATAGAAAGTGGGATTGCATGAGCCAAATCCTTTGGAAAAAATTCTCATAGTTTTTTTTCCTAAGCATCCACACAGGCCCTAAATTTGATCTGTATGCACAGCCTATCATAAAGAGAAGTTATCAGTAATTATAATGGTAGAAAAAATTGAGTTTGTGAGGAAAAAATTTCTGGGTCTAGCATTTGTGTAAGTGTTTAACACATTTAAAGAAATAGGTGAATTGGCTTTTACTTCTAACACGAGTATCTTTTTTTTTATTTTAAGGCTGTTCTTTTGTAGTTCTGCTCTAGCTTGTGTCATGTATAGTTTAATGTTTTGCAGAATCACTGTTAAATTCTCCTCCTTTGACAACAAACTTCATGACAGATATTCTTGGCTTTTTTAAAATTCTACTTGACAGCAGGTAAGTCATCGTTGGTTCTGTTTACATTCAAAACCTGATGCAGGGTCTTGTACCAATAAAAAGTTTGTATTTACACAAATTGGAATTCTTTTTGTTCTTGTCTCGACACTTTTTACTTTGATATTCAGGATTTGGGCTATATTTAATCAAGTATTGCATTTGTCCATCTCTCCCTGTTCAGTTGTTGATTTAAGAATGTGCCTGTACGCTGCCACAAATGTGCTGCAAAAGCAAAGGGGAGTGAAGTTGTTGCATGCTTCTTTTTGGGTTTATTATTTTGTTCTTATGCTTCTTGAGGAAAATCCTGATCATTTAAAAGTGAACTCTGCATGATGGCTAGTCAAATGTACTATTGTTAACTATTATTGTGGCACTAAATGATGATTAAGGTGAACGAACGGTTGTTGGCTGAATCAATTCCTATCCACCCTGTTGTACAGCATCATCAGACTGCTATTTCCTGGAAACATATGTTAAAAGGTTGTTTCATATTCTGGCCATGATGGTTAATTCTCCCTATGGTTGGGTGTCAAATATGTATACATTACTGGAGAATCTTTGTGATTCGTTCATGTACTGTGACTGTTTTATTGGCGAACAATTTACTCCGATAATTGATCAAATGATTCTTTTAGTTCCACTCTGTTTTGCAATACAGGTATCACGTTTTCACAGCACATGGATAAAATGTCTTGGCAATGTGCTAATTCTCATTTACTATTGTAGATTTATTATTGATCGAATGATTTATCATTTTCGTTGCACTCTGGTTTAGCAATATAGGTATCACGTTTCTGCAGCACGTGCTCATACTCGTGTAGCATCGTAGATGTATTATTGGGTCGTATTTGCTGCCATTTGCAGTAGTCTTGTCTGTTGCTTTTAAGATTTTGTACTTGGCAGGTGTTCTAGATGTTTATAAGGGGGGCAGTGATAATTTCATTCATTAACAGGACACAGTGAAGCAGGACACGTGGGCTATAGACGTGAATCAGACATTCTTTGGGCTGAGTTTTTCAGTGACATTAAATATATAATATTATTGAAAATTTGAGGAAATTTTTGAAAAAAATATTGCTGAATGTTCGGAGAGCTTTTTTAAATTATTGAAGTTCAAAATTCTCATTACGGATGCTTTTTGCTGTGCTGTTCCACTTGGAAACATTGTTATCAACTTATTTCATCCATTACTACCTCCTGGGCTCCACAACCTACAATTTCTTGCGGATCATAACCCATCATATACATCACCACTTAATTTGGCTGCTGCCAATTGCATAGATTTTAAGGTCACCATTTAAAACATTATTGATGTTGAAGTAAGCTTGTTCATCAAACACTTCTGAAGACAAAAACACCATTAAACTTGAGGATCAATGATGATGAGGTGCAATTTACTGCCGGATCACTGAGATGCATGATTTCCATTGCCAAAATGTACATTCTTCCTACAAAAGGGTAGATTAGGTGGATACCATACCATAGTGATAGATAAACAGCCTATACATATCCCCAAAATTTACAGCATGTTTAGTTGCTAGTAACTGCTTTCTACTTGGCTGCATCTCCTTCCTTGGCAGCCTCTTCTTGGAGTTTCTTTGTCCAGTACTCCTCTAGTGGCAGTCCAAAAACGGCTTTACTAGAAACAAAAGCCTATGCTACAAAGATCAAAAGATAAATAGTCAGGAATCATGCTATCTATCTTGCCGAGCACAGTACCAACTACAGGCTTCATGATTTTGGTACATGGGATCATTTTCACAGGATGGAATGTAACTGTGTCACATGGAAAAGCAATTACAAATTAAATCAACTTTTGACATAACATTTATAACACAATACTTTCAGTGTTGAAACTTGAAAACATTAGGCAGATATTTCAAACTCAGAAAGAGACTTTAAATCAACATCAAACAATTTCACATTGGAGATGTGGAAGTACTAGCATCTATCTTTTCATTGTGTAAAATTTGATTCTAACTCAATAGAAATTTTTGCCTTCTACACAAGGCAAATTGGGTCCACTATATCAACTTTGTCAGGGGAAAAAAACAAGAATTAGATGTTTCCTCCAAAACCACAGAAGTTGCCAATGGCCAATATGCCTATATCTTGCTCAAATGTTTCTTTAGCATCTAACCCTGCATATTCTCAAACCACTAGCCCAAAAGCCACACAGATCAGTGACCTGACTCACTTTCATCTATATCAACAGGTAAATAACTAGATTGTTAATATCAGATGCCAGCATTGCCAAACCATCAATCATGCATGCATCAAAGGATGATTGGCCAACCTATCTTTTATTTAAAGAAAAAAAATCTGTCTTCCATTGCAAATGACAAAAAATGCTCTTAACTTAGGAATTTCCAGGCCAGCATGCAAAGTCTATTGTTATATCTGAAATTTTATAATGGGCAGCATCACAAGACAAAGTATCTATCAAGGTTTTAAGTTTCAACCTAAACGAAAATGTTCAGAACCCACAACAACTCAGTTTAAAATTTGATTTCGGACTTAATAAATTTTGTAGTTAATTTTATATTTTATTTTTATTCCAAAACAATAATTTAGGTGTCATGAATAAGTGTGCTGTAGTTATACTCAACCTGCGTGCAACAATTTATTTTTTCAATATTTTATATATTTTTTACCCAAAAAAGTATGCATTTAATATTTTTTAAGAAAATATATATCTAAACTTTTTTTCGCCTTTTTTATAATTTTATAATATTTTTAAATTTAAAGTCAAAGTATAATTAAAGAAAATTTAAAAATAATTTGGTGGAAATTGAAACGAAATTGGTTTTTGGCCAAAACAGCTGAAACAATTGAGATGTAGCAAATTTAGTAAATGCCAAAACCAATCACAACCAATTTTCTACTTGGTTCATTCTCATCATCTTCATTTATTAGTAAAAAATGGAAGAATGTGTAGATAGATACCAAGGTTTTAAGTTTTGGTTTTGTGATTGAGTATAAATGAGGACCCACAACCTCAACAAGATGACTTCTCTCTTGCTTTCATATCTTTACAATTACATTTGCCTTAGAACACATTCTCAGGCAACAATCAATGGCATCCCTCTCACCGATATGGCATCATTCCAAACTCCAATAACATCACAGCACTTAGTTCAGCAAAACTTTGTTACTTCTCCAATCAATTTTAATAAAATTCAAGACAAATTTCTTTTGTCAACTATAGTTCATCATCTAACCGTTTGAGGCCCTCAACTGCCATAACTATTTTAGGTTTAGCTCAACCACAACATCCAATCAACCATGTATTTCAATTTCTTCTGAAATATAACTCTCTATCTCACAAATGCAGCCAGGCAAAGTAGTTGTAATTTACGGCAAAAAATGAGTGTTAATCTAAGATGTAATAAAGCATTCTCTATGCAGCCATGAATCAAACTAAAACATCAGTTAAGCTAGCTAGAAAAAAATCATCAATCATGTGGATTTCTTCTCTTTGGGGAGGTCATTTGTCTTTGAAACCTGAAGGTCCGTAGTTGATCGGCACACAAAAATTCATGAATTATAATGTTTTTGTTCCTGCAGAGCCGATCATTCAGCCTTCACATCAAAGACAAAAATGTTGTATAAAAAGAAGATAAGCTCAACGCATAAAGGGAAATGAGATTCACGTTCCATTTCAAGAATCCAAACCCTAACAAGTGCAGCAAATAGATTTCAATACGATTGTGAAAGAGATGGAAAACTAAACACAAGCACAATCAAATCAAAATTTTCCTGATTAAATCAAAGATCAGAACTCACACGGCGGCGCCAACCACGAAGGGCAGCGAGAGAAACTTCCTCCGATAAAACATCGTTTCCCGAAGTCCCCAATGACCCTGAACTATTTATCGCGTTTTTTGCATTTCAAATTTTTATCTTGAATACTTTTCATAGTCATTGCAAAACATTATTTAATTTATATAATCATTTTACACGTTTATATCATGAAATAAGAAAATATGAGCACTTAATAAAAAAAATGTTGGGAGATTTAAAAAGAGTGAAAAAATAAAAAATGGTTTTTATTATCTGATTCTTATTAACGAAGAAATAAAATTGACCTAGAAGTTATATCTATTTCTTAAAATATTTTTATAATGTCTTTATTCTGTTAAATAATAAAATATTTGAAATATCAGGAAAAATGGAATTGTGAAAATGTGAGAAATGGCAGACAGAAAAAAACACCAATTACCGTCCAAGCCATCTTAAAATATCCAACGGCCAGGATTCACAGAATGACGCAACCAAAGCCGTGATGGACGCCAGATATCCAAGAACGCGATCCTTCCTACAATATCCTCATTCCCAAAATGACCCTAATGGAGAAAAGAAAAACCGGCTTACCAGATTCCTCTCCTTCCTCCTCCTCCGGCGACGGCGCCGGAGGTTCTTGGGTAAATCCACCGCCCATCTCGCAGATCCGCTCCCAGATCGCCTCCGAAACAGGCACCACCGACAGCCTTGGCTGCCTGAGAAGCGCGAATCCCCTCATCACGTCCCCTCCCTCCTTCTTGATCTCCCTCAGATCCACGGCTCTCCGAATCTCCCCCACCGCGCTGACGTCAACGGAGCCGTCGCCGTTGTCTCTGGAATCGGAGTACCAGGTCTTCACGACCTCGACGACGCCGACGATTTGGCGATCTTTGCCGGAGTGGTAGAAGAAGCATAGGTCGCCGCGATTCATGGACTTCATGTTGTTCTGGGCCTGGCGGTTGCGGACGCCGTCCCACCGCGAGACGCCGCCGGCGGAGCAGCGCTGGTCGGACCACGACCACTCCGATGGCTCCGTCTTCAGTAGCCAGAATCGGCGTTTCCCCATCGTTTGCGCTTTTTTTTTTGTTTTTCTCTGTCTTTTGTGGATAATATTTAGGGTATTTATAGCGGAATTATGGCGGGAATGGCTGGTTTTTTGGCGCCAGAAATTGGATATTTTCATTTTTTTAAATAAATTTATTGGTTGTGAATGTTGGATATTAGTTTTTGCTTAAGGACCTTTTCTCCAAATCAAATCCGCATAAATCCACTAAAATTACATGTTATATCGGTAAATTTTTTGGAAATGTGGTATAGGTAAATCAATTATGGAGCAAAGATTAAACATGATATTTTTTTAAAGCTTGTGTAGAAATAATGGTAGTTAAAAATTTTAATTGAAATATTATATTTTTTTCTATCATCAAACTCTAAATACTTCCCATCACTTATAAGCGGTTTGATAAAATAAATAGATAATAGTAATTTTATTTATCGACATTTGAAATCTTACATATGATAGCTATCGTTGGTATTAAAGCTACAACTTTAAATCTTCGGTCATAAAAATAATTGTCACATACACAAAATCAAAACCAAGGTTATATATCTTTAAAAAAATAATTCATTTAATATCAAGCAAGTAAAGTTTCAATTAAGATTTTAAAAATTGGTCGAAACTTTTCAATTTCACTTATTCGATAAACATGATCAAAATATTTGAGCTGATATTTGGATTACAATTTTTAGGATTTACAAAGAAGACGAATAAGATAAGATCATGGCACACATGTGAAGAATTATTACAATTTTTTTGATATTTCAAATGTGATGTGACTAAATTTAATAATGAGAGAGGGTTCAACATCATTTTGAGCTATGATATGAGACAGAGATTTAGAATATTTGTATCTAATATTTTTCGAAGTGTTGTGCTATTAGATTTATTATTCAATGTATCAACATTTTTTTAAAGTGTTGCGTTGTTATTTTGCTACTATTGTTGTGGCCGTTGTTTTGCTATTTTGTTGCTATTGTACTTTTGTTATTTCTTTTTTGCTATTGCTATTTCTATTTTATGTTTTGGCATTGTTGTTGTTTTGCTACTCCAAATATTTTGTTGTTGTTGTTATTGCAATTATTCAAGTTACTATAAGTTAATGGTACTGTGGATATTAGTGTATCATCATTTGATGATTTTCGTTAAGTGGATATAGTTATGTGATTGCTATCTATTCTATTTTGTTTAGAGTTATTCTCTAAATTACTTGTTTGTCCACCTTAATCTAAATAAATGATGATTTATCCTTTTTATTAAGGAGAAAAATATGAAGTTGGATTCTTTTCTTGTGATGTTTTTGCATGTATTATCGGACTCCATTTATATTAAGGATGAAAAGTTGTTTAAGTTATAAGAAACTACTATAAATTGTGGAAAATTATTGTTGAAGACAAATAATTGTTCAAGTTGTGAGAAGTTGTTACTGTTATTGTATTATTGAAGACTATTCTGTTGCTTTTTTTGTTGAAGTTGTTATAGTACTACTTCTGTTGGTTGTTGAATGCTTGAAGTTATTTTATTATTGATTTATTAATTTATTTTTTCGGAGTTTTTGTGTTACTATTTTTGTTAGTTGTTAAAGTTATTTTATTATTGATGTGCTAATATATTTTTGTTGAGTTTTTATACTGCTACGTTTGTTGGTTGTTGAAGTTGTTTTGTTGTTAATCTACTTATTTGTTTGGTTGAATTTTTGTACTAATACTTTTGTTCATTGTCAAAGCTTTATGGTATATTTTTAGATTCTTTACTTATTTATATATTATTTTAATTTTATTAATTAATTGTAGAATAGATTGTTAAGTTACTAGTATCTTTTCTACATAGGTTTAAATTAGTAAACTTGCAATTTTTTTAGTATTTTTGAGAAATACATTTTATTAATTGTTTATATGTTTTGTTCAAAATCTAAAATTTATAATTCTATTTTTGGTATTTTAGATAATTTTAGACAATTTTGTACCGAAAAGATAATATATTTAGTATTTTTTATTTTTAATTGCATATTTATTAATTTACTAATATAAATCATACTAAAATTTTATAAATATTTTTAATGAATTGCAGTTAGATGGTGGAGTATTTATAGTTGCCACGCAGCAACTTATTTTCCAAAGGTAGCAATTAGAATTTTAAGTCAAATTATTTTATACTTATAATGTAAGAGAAATTAGATAACTTTTGAATTGATTCATATGAAGACAATGAATAGAATTAAAATGAAAAAATTGAAAATTTTTGTCTTCTATTATTATAACATGCATTTAAAAGTCCAGAATTTACAAAGGAAGCTATTCTATTGTTGAATAATTTTTTAATAGAGTGAATTCAAAGAAGAGCAAAACTTATTTTAAATTATCATCACACAAAAGAAGCTATTCATCGTATCTTGATGAATAATTGAAAAAACAAGCTAATAAAACAAATAATATTGTTGATACATAACAATGATAGCAACAATGGCAATGTAGTTAGTGGAGTCAGTTTTTGACAATCGCAATATAAGGGTTCGCCTTCATCTTTTTCAAGTTATAAAGAAAATGAGTTTTTCAATTTTAATTTATATAGTGATAATAAACTACAATATCAATATACTTCATATGGTGAACAAGATAGTAATCAAGTCTAAAAATAGTATATGCTACAAATACTATAACTAATATTATAGCTCAGCTTTTTCTTCCAATCAAGGATATTATTAGTTACTACAAGAATTTTTATCATTTCACAATATGTATTTCACATTATTTGATGTGGGATATATGACTTCTATTATTTATATACTAAATAATACTATAAATCACAACTACCTTGTATTGATGAGTATGATGTTGAAGAGCGCTAATCTTTAAAATCCTCCCCAAAACAGCATGTGTTTATAGCGCATGATTCATACCACATATGATATGATGTTTTTATTATTGCGTTAAATTAATATACTTAGTATTATGCATGTAGTCATCATATATATGGTCATGTTTATTGTAATTTTTTGAATTAATATGCTTTGTATTATTGTAATTTCATACTTTCACAATTTTTAAATTTTGCTACCATATTTGATTATAGTGTTTTTTATCCAATATTTACTATTAGTTCATTTATAATCATCAATCTTGATGATTATATAAATGTTTCTTTCAAAACAGTTAATGGTGAATTTTGGCGATTATATCATAGTCTTAACTAAGTTATGTTTGAAGCAAAAAAGAATAGTTGTGTTTGTTTTTCACCAAAAACTTTTATTCTACAATAGAAAGATTCCACCTTTAGATTACAATATACTTAAACAAGTTTTAATTGAGTATGTATTAAAAAATTGAGAAAAAAAAACAAATATATTGTATTTTTAAACAAAGTCCACATACACACCATAAATTATTGTCGTGTTGTAACTCTTGAGCACTTTAGATAATGTGATATTTATTTTTCCTAAATTATTGAACCACTTTTATTGTATTATGAATTAATAATATTATCAATTTTATTTTGGACCTTCAATATCTGATTATATTTCAGAATCACTATCACGATATCACTCAAAATTGATTGTTCTTACTCGTTTCGCTACCAACACTTATCTCGATTATTCATTTACTAAATTTATAATTACAAATCTAAATGTTCTAAACTTAATTGATGATGATAATGATGAATAATTGTATTATATTTAAACTATATTTTAATAATAAGTTTCATTTGCTTATATTATTTTTTAGTTATTAAACTTCTTTATATTATTTTTCTTTACTTTCTATTTTTATATAATAATATAAAAAAGTAATTTCATGGATATCAAACTTAATTTAAATTAATTAAAATGTAATGTAATATTATGGTAAAATTATCATAAATGTTTCTTTATGTTTTCTATTTTTTTCATATTTTTAAATTTTTATAATATTTTTAAATAGTTTGTAAAGAAAAATAGGTTTTCTATGTCTAAATCAAATTTAAATAAATAGTTAAATTTACTTGTGTTACATATTTTTCTTAGTTATTAAAAATCTATAAATTAGTATTATATTTACTAACTAATTTTTGTATAATAATATGGAGGAAAATTGACTCTATAAATAATTAGCTATCAAAATTAATTTAAATTAATTAAAGTATTATTTAATATTATGGTAAAATTAGTTATAAATTCTTTTAAAAATTTCTAATTTTAAAAAAATAAAAAAATTAAAAATTTAATGATATTTTTAATTTAATGTCAAAATATAGTTAAATTATAGTTAAAATATAAAAAAATTATTTTGACCAAAATTAAAATAAAATGGTTTCGATTTAAATGATCAAAATAGCTAAAACGTGTTAGTTTTGATGGATGGATCCTAAAACACAAACCTAAAATCTTAGATTCCAACCATTTGATTTGTTCATAATTTATTTATTAAAGATAAAACATTTCACAATAAACCCCTTCACTTCTTAAAATATTTTCCTCAGTGAGGATGGCTCCCTTGGGTGTAGATGTAGTTAGTATGGGCAACAAGAGTCCTCTTGAAACATTTCTCTTCCCCAACTCCTTCACATCCCTTCCCCAAATCCTAACATCCCTTCTCCAAATCCTAAAATTATACAATCAACTATAAATATATGTATCATCAATGTCTAGAGCTCTGAATAATTCATGAATAACAAGAAAACCTTCTTCAATTTTGTTCTTGATTGCCAACTCTGGCTCAGGCCAGCCGGCTTGGCCCAGGGAGACAACGAGGAGGAGACTAACAACGTCGACGAAAGTGGCATTCTTCGACATGTTAGATATGGTGGTTTAAGGTTTCAGAGATGGATGAAGAAGCATTGATGAGCTAGGATTTATATAGTAGAGGAATGGGTAGCTCCTATGCAAAATAGGAAAGCAATAAGTAATAAAAAGTTTGAGGACTAGATTGAAAGGTTAAAGATATTGCATGCAAATCTTTGGTAAGCAAATTTTTGCATGTAAACGGTACTATGCGAAAAAAAGAAAAATGGCATAATAGCATGAGAAAGGTGATTAAATCAATTGATTAGATAGTGATCTAAAGTTAAACAAATCAAGCTTAATATTATGTTGATGTAGGACAATTATATTTTTTTATACTAAAATTAAATATTAAGTTTAAGTTGAATTTCAACTACAATTAGGATATATCAAAATTAGTGTAACTGTAATCTGAAGGTCATATTTTTTATGATTTTTATTCAAATTCAATAAATAATCATCCATTGAAAAGTTGAGTTTGATTTCTATAATTTTCTTATTTACTATTTTGACTAATTTAGTATTTGTGTTGATTAAGAATATGATTCATTTATGAGTTCGAGTTAATAATAGTTATACCTCAATAAAGAATAGGATTTAGATTTTTTATTTAAGATATGCTAAATAAAATTAATAGTAAAGTCTAAATTCTATTTTAGTTTATGCTAACTAATATTATAAGTTTATTAGAAGGCTATATATTTAGTTTGACATTGTAATAGAGGAAGAACTTTATATCAATAATATTTTTTTTGTTTTGGATTTATTCTCTTTCTATTTTTTTTGTGGATTCAAGAATTTATCGTGGTGAAAACATAGTGAATTTCTCTTTATCCCTTGTGCCTCTCCCGCTGCATTAAGTGGTATCAGAGTAAAATTATCCCATCTCTTAACTCCATGGATGATGATTTAAGAAATTATTAAATTCGAGTTTTGATCAAATAAAATTTTCTTATTTCTATCACTAGTAAATATGAAGGTTTGAAATGGACTAAAACTAATAATCAAGTTCGTCAATTGTTCATCGAAGATCTCATGGTCTGACATCTTGGAGATTGACATACAAAACTACTCAGAAAAATTAGAACTTTGGTGAGGTGAATATTTAATACTTTCGTGGTTTTAAATATTTATTTATTTAGATGAATAAAGTTGAAAAATTTTTTTAGCTTATGAAGATTTTTAAAGAGAAGAACTAAAAGTTGTTGAATATAAGCTTGATGGTTATATTTTATCTTGGTAGAGAGCAAATTCAAATTCAAAAAACACGTGAATACAAGTCAACAATTTCTTCATGATTGAAGATGTTTAAACTATTCAATATAAAGTTGTTAAAATGAGATCAAAATCAATAAATGTTTTTTATCTAAAGACTTTCAAAATTGGAATCAATGGAGACAACCATGAAATATTAATTCATATCTTAGTAACTTTTCTCTAATATTGAATTATCAAGTAGAAAAAGAGATTGTGAATTGTATAGAAGACAAACATACTAGTGAGAAACTTATTGAGAGTCTCAGATATTCTTTCTTCAATGAGTTAGAAGATTATATAAAAGTGTCTTTAGATATTACAGAAATTTTTCAAGAGACTATCAATTAGAATTTTTATAAATCAGTTGACAATTTGAAAGTTGTAAGGAAGAATTTTTTACTTATGAAAATATTAATTATACTACTCAAGATGATTCTTTGAATTCATTAAAAGCCAACTCTTTTGAATAAGTATAAATAATTCTTATAGGAGTTATTACTCTATGGGATTTAAAATTTACAATGATATATTTAGATTATCTTAGTAATTATTAATAAACTTATGAAGAATACTTTCGTTCCATGGCAACAAATCACAAGTTAGTGTATACAAAAATTTTATTTCAAGTAAAATCAAAAGAAACCTTCTAAAGTTCAAGTGGTTGTACCGAAGAAAAATAAAAAATGAAAATAGTGAAGACGTTATTTGAAGAAATCTCATTAATTTATATCATCAAGTTCTATGCTGAAAAGTGTTTGAGGAGAATACAATTGTAACAAAAAAAAAAAAATTTTAATTTTGACTTGAGAACAAGTTTTTTACAAGTACAGGGGTCTAATATAGAATAACTACATCATTTTTAAAGTAAAATCAGAAATCGAGACCAAGTTGAAATTAAAATCTATTAGAATTGGTGCGATTGTAGTATGAAAATCATATTTTTTAGGATATTCATCTAAATTTAGAAAATAATCATCCGTTGGAAAGCTGATATCGATTCCTATAATTCTTTTATTTACTATTTGGTTAATTTATTATCTATATTAGTTAAAAATAAGATTTATTTATGAGTCAGAGTCAATAATAGTCTTAGCTTAATAAGAAATAGAATTTAAATATTTTATTTAAGATATGTTAAGTAGAATCAATAATGGAGTCTAAGTTCTATTTTAGTTTACACCAACTAAGATTTTAAATTTATTAGAGAACTGTATATACAGTTTAAGATCGTAACAAATAAAAAACTTTTCTATTAATTTTGTTCCCTTTTCATTTTTTTCATGAATTCAAGGATCTATCGAGGTGAGAAAATGATAATTTTCTCCCAATCCCTCGTGCTTCTTCAACTGAATCATATGTTTAGTTTCATTCTAATTGTTACTAGAATCTCCATGTTATGTATATGAACTGGAGTGGGTTGGTTCTTTGAGGATGTGCTAATTTGACTTTGAGAATTTAAGGGGATCCTTCAAAGTCTAATATTTCAGATTGAAAATAAGAAAAAGGAGCAATAACTTCTAAAGTAAATTAGGGTTAGGATTCAAAATTTAGATGGAAAATTTTTGCATGAAACTGAATATGAACTGATTCAGAAATGAGAGCAACGGGTTGATACACAGATGTATGTTCAGACTTATCGGTCACAAATAAATAGCTCGAAACAACAACAGAAAGAAAGTTGCTTCTCTTCTTTTATGATTTCGACAAATCTAGAATCTAATGTTGATTGATTGAGGTAAATACGGATTATGTTTGCGCTTTCTTAGCATGAATCAATGCATCATTGAACTAACTCATTCTTGGTTGCAATGACACAATCAGAAAGATAAAAAACTAAAGAAATGAGATCTTTGTTTGTGTCATGTGATTGCAATTGATCCTTGATATGCTTTATTGATCTTTAGTCAAAGAAATCATGAAAGAGCAGTCTCATGTGTCCCCAAAGGCAAAGGAGACACTGTGCTTCTTGATAAAAATGATAAAAATGAAGGACAACTAGCTAGTGTTATACACGTGTGATATGTAAGCAACGTTCGTATAAATATTTTGTAAAAGGCCGAGCTCAACCATTTATAAATCTATTTCGATCATTTTATATCCTGTTTATCAGGAAAACAACTGTTATGTTTAATTTCATACGTATAGGTGTTAAAAAAAGAAAAGCATTTTTAGAGGAGGTATAGACAAAATTGAAAGTTTTAGAGGGGTATAGACACTAAAGTAGCTCCTAGTCCACAATTAGGTTATTTTCTAGGGTTTGTTTTGAAAATGTTCACGCGCGGTATCCGTTTGACAATGTTGTATATGAACTGTTTTGATGACAACAAAAGAATCAAGTAGGATCCTCATCAGCCATGGCTGCTGCTGGAATCCATGAGTCCATATGCATGAAGAATCCATAAAAGTGCTAATACAAGCAATTAGAGATAATTCCAAACAACATGAACAATCAAATAACACATCATTTTATATCTTCCCATATAAATTATCTCCATGGAAATCATAACATGAACATGGGCACCAAAAGAAAAAATTTACTTAAAATCATAGTGTTCATATTCCAAAGTAATATGATTTAGACCATTGACTCTTCTTAATATATTGTCATCTGTAATAAGAGAATAAATTCAACCGAATTAAGATTCAATTAAGACCATAAACTCATAATTAATATTCAGTGTATAAAAGTAATTAAAAAAATAAAAGCTATTTATCAAAATTATTGAAAAAATTAAGAAAATTAAGGGAAAAAAAAATATAAAGAGGTGGATTGCAAAGAGGAGAGAGGCACTACACCCAAAGTGAGATGGGCATTGGGAATAATGGAGGACATCCTTCAACTTTGGGCCTCATTATGTCGTTCTGTCATTTCTTATTTCAATCCATCATTATCTACAATATTATATTATCACGAAATTATTATGATGTATTATCATCAAATTGATAAAAAGATACTTTCCTTTCCGATAATATTTGTCCCTTTTTTTAATCCTTTTGGGTGCAATCTCCTCCCTGTTCAATTCATGTCGTCTTTCGCTTCTCTGTTGTCACTCCGCCTTTGTTTCCCTTCCCCTCCTTTAGAAAAGCAAATTTTGAGTCCCATGCCAGCCCATGAATCTTTCTTCCACAATTAATTTTTCTTTTCTTTTTTTACCCAAAAAAAAGTATTCGATAGATCTTCGTTCTCTTATACAAAATTAGCAATTTTTTGTTCTTAAAAATAAAAAAAATAGCTAAATGATTTTAAAAAAGATTAAACGCTTTTTCACTGGCAAGGGCAAACATGGAAAAAGTCATACTCTCAACTGTAACTTCCGTTCCCGGCTCTTCTTTTAATACTCCGCCACCAGTATCCGCTTCCTTGCTTTCGTCTCCTCCCTTTTCGTTTCCGATCCCAAACCCACCCAAATGCCCACCGCCGCTGCCCCCTTCCCCTCCCGCTGTCTCTCGTTCTTCACCGCCCACCGGCGCCACCGCCCGCGCCGCCGCTCCCCGCCGGAGTCGTCCTGCGTGGGCGTCGACCGGGTCGCCATATGGCTCGGCAACTGCATCGCTGCCGCCTTCTTCGCGTCCCTCGAGCGGTGCTCCTGCGTCAACATCTCCACCGATGACGATCGCGACGAGGCCAAGGACTTGCCTTTGATCCATGATGACGGGAATGTCCGGCGAGACGGCGCCGCCGCCGGCGGGCTGCGGCGGAGGAGAGGGAGGGTGAGGAGGGAGGGAGGGTACTTTGAGGATGAAGATTTCACTGATGATAAGTAGGGTTTTCATCATGTGATTATATTGTGAGGGATTTTAAGCAATCTTTGTTTTCATCTCTTTTTCTTTTGAGCAAATATGTGTGTTCATGTTTCTCTCTTGTGCTGGCTTGAATGTCATTAGGAGTTGATGGTGTTTTAATTCTCTATTTTTGTCGGATAATGACATTAATTACTGTGGTAATGGGGCATTAGGGCGCGTTTGGTTTTATTCCGGGTTTAAGGACCGTGAAACCATGGAAATTGAGTGATTCGATAATTACTGTGTTTGGATGATTATTTACTGTAGGACGCGTTTGATTCGATTTTGGATTTAGGAATTTTGGAATTATAGAAATTGAGTGATTCCGGAGAATTGAAGGAATTAGATAATTACAGTGTTTGGATGAGTATTTACTGTAGAAAATTGGGAATGGACTAATTCCTAAATTCTAAATTCCGTTATTTGGTTGATAAATGGAATTGATCAATTTTATAAGTTGTTGAATTCTTGTGTTTGGATAAGTTTTTACTGTAGGAAATTAAAAATTAGCATATTACAAAAAATATTTAATTTATATATAAATAAATACAGAAATATAATAAACTTAATTTAAAAATTTAGAATTCGAGAAATATATGTTAACTAATTATTATTTTTTAATATAAATTATTATTTTCATGTAAAATAATTTTTTTTAAAAAATAGTTTCTTTTTTATATTTTAAGTTATAAATAATTATAAAAAAATAATAATGTTATTATAAATATATAAAAATAATTAAAAATAATAAATTTTTTATTTTAAAAAACGACTAGGTAAATAACTTAGAATCAATTACAGATTTATTTAATAAATTTTATGATTATATCTTCAAAATATTTTTATAAACAAAAAAATATATACGTTTTTGTAAAATAATTAATATTAAGTAAATTTGAGTAATAAAAAAATTTTAATTTTAAAATTATTGCAATAATTTTAAAAATAATTTTACAAAAAGACCCAAAAATGAAAAAACTTCAGTTTCATTATATATACAAATATCATAATAAATATTATGATAATTTGTATCTACTACAGAGACAATTTAATATATTAGAAAAGACATCTTAGAAAGTTAATACAAAAGTCAGCTCAAAAGATGGTTAAATATATAGTTTAATTTAACAGGTTATTACAAAATATATAACTACATACTTATATCATCCATAAACTCCCGAAGCCACTCAATTCTGTCTTCATCATTCATACCATCAACAAATGTCATGCCATCAACATCGTCCTCATGTAAACGCCTATATGCAAATTTCAGAAAAGGCTTATTAAATTGTTCCCCCTTGAACTTCATCAAAGTTGGATACACGGCTTTCTTCTAAAAATCCTTTCCAGCTGTTTGAAGGGAGGATGCAACTTGACGCATACTGATCATCAACTCTTCCATCATCCTCTGATCAACAGTTTTGCCCTTGCGCTTACGTGACCTCGATGTATTCTCTGAAGAAGAGGCTTGCTGTTTACCTTTCGACTGACTACCAGTAGCATAGTTGGTAGAAGGTCCTCTCTATCAGCTGCATTTTGAGTATCCTCATCTACAAAATGTTGTTGTTGAGCCTCCTCTCTATTAAAATCTTCTCCAAAATTGTCAAATGCAGATTTAGCCATACTGCCAGTAGCATAGTCTGATCCACAAATCAGGAGCAACTCCTCGTAAAGGGGTATACGTGTGTTCAAAATATGCTTAGCTTCCGGAATTTCCTGCAAGATTATATTTAAAATATGTTAGATGTAACCTAAACTGATAATATATTTAAAAAATAAAAAAAATAGAAAAAATATATTTCTTTCTTACGGCTATGATATCAACATAGACTTGTCCGGATGCTGTGATCATCTTCTCATCTTCAATCCACCCTACCCCACTGAAGTCTTGTTCCTTTTTAATGACTGCAACTCGCTTCTTTAATGTCTTCTTATAATGGCTTTCAACATTATCAACGTTGAACTCAGTATTGAACTGTGCATTCACAGCATTTGCAGCTGTGACAAATGCTTGCCTCTTAAAAGACTTGTCTTGCTTTAAACCTGCATGCACTTTTCCAACTAAAAAACTAATAAGAAACTCATAGTTGCTTTTAGACTACACTTTATGTGATCTATGAATCCTGGCCGGGGTTGTTCTTTGTTTCGCAACTGCTACTTCCAAGTTAGGACTCCTGTCAAAAAGTGAGTTGGAGGAGTTCAGTGCTTCATATCCATCTGAGTCCATACCTTTTAAACAATAACATAGGCTTTAATAAACAAGTATAATAATACATACACATTTAATATAAAGAACAAACATCATATCAAGCAAACCAATGTAATAATAGGACATTCACAATACAATTCACGTAAATATAGGCACAAGCGAAATAGTTTGATATAAGCAAAAAATGATAAACACAAAAATATGTTCACAGACACAATTAAATCCTAATGATGATTATAAGCCTCCCACATCTCTACTGCTATGTTATCCCTCAAACGAATCCACTGGAGATTCTCCTTACGTTGCTCCCTTATTGTTTGACTAATGTAGAATGACTCATTCTCTGCTGCAACCTCGTTCTCATTATCCACATCCACATTCCTGTTCAGTATTTTGTCATTTGGATCAGCACTCATGATATAATTGTGGATGACATAACAAGCAAGAACTATATCAACTTGGGTTTTGAATGGAAAGAAAGGAGTCACCTCCAATATACGAAAACGTCCCTTCAAAATCCCAAAAGCTCGTTCAACTTTAGACCTTAGAGATGCATGCCTGTAATTGAATAACTCTTTTGCATTTTTTGGTGGGTGACCCAGTTGTTCCTTCAGGTGGTATCTCACCCCCCTATATGGTGCAATAAATCCAGCCATTGTTGGGTAACCAGCATCAACAAGGTAATATTTTTCTTCTATCAGCTTCAGACGACCGGGAGGAGATCGTGAAATAGCATCTTTCAATACCGTAATATCATTTGCAGATCCTTCCCATCTTGCCAAAACATATAAAAATTTAAAACTGACGTTAACTACAGCTAAGACATTTTGTGTGACACCCTTGCGTCCACGAAAACGTGCAATCATATTCGACGGTACTCTCACATGCACATGTGTTCCATCAACTAATCCAATACAATCCTACATAAAATATAATCAAATATTAAAAACATGTTTTTAATCAAATAAATCTAATGTGTTATAACAACATCCCTTAAACCAGGGATAATAGTTACTATTGCTCTCTATGATAGGATGTGTCGAAGCGTCTGCTTGAGACATGAACTGATCTCTGATTCCACATATAATTTAGAGGCATGCATTAAAATATCGACTAATTGTCTCACCAGACCTTAAAAAAACTATCTTCATGCTTCTATTTCTTGAGTGAAAATCAATATAATACAAAAATATCGCAAGTTGTTCCTCAACGGTAATATGTCGTGTATCTTATAAGAGATTTCGATTTCGCAACATACTGACCAAATGCATGAATACAGGCACATCCATCCTCAAATAGTCAAAACAGTTACTTCTACCACCATATAAAATATTGTGAAGATTGTCACCCCTCAGAGACTCTCTGTTGGTTATTAGTTCAATGTGCAATTGGGTTCCTCTTCTTCTGTTCATAATCAGCATTATCAAATATGCTGTCATCAAGTAGCAATATCCAGCAGCTCGTATTCTGAACAAATCTAACTCGTCTTCGTCCATCTAATATTCAAATATTTATCAAAAAATAATTTATTCATACATTCTCAATTGACTTTTTAATATTTTTAACACTACAAGTGTAACAAATTAACGAATTAACTTTACAAATCTGACCTGATCAACAAATTGATTTATTATGGTCTAATACGTTTCTTCAGCCCTTCTCTTCACCAGACGCTGCAAAATTTCAATATAAATCCACTCGAGATTCTCCTCACGTTGCTCCCTTATTGTTTGACTAATGTAGAATGACTCATTCTCTGCTGTAACCTCATTAACAAGGGCAACAAGTTCCTCATTAACAACATAAAACCTAGATAAAAGTGGTATAAAGAAGCCATGTTCACTAAGAACCATAGAAACACAAAGATGCTCAAAGGGCAAGCACAATAACGAAAACAAATGTTGGCTTTGCCGTATGATTCTAGCAATTTTTCGAAGAAAAAGAAGTTCTCCAGAAACTCAATGTTTTAGTAAATCCTCAGCATGTCTTCCTTTTCTGTTCTCTAAAAGCAGACGAAACAAGCCTCTTCCTTCAGATTACAAGAAAAATATCAAGCTATTCAATCATTCATGGGAGATGAACTAACTTTCTTCTACGAGCATGCATGCGATTCTAGGTTAAAAATAATCAGCTTCTTGTCAAAGGTTAACATGTCATGATGATATCTATGAGTATAACATACTGAATACTACTAGTCTCAAATCTATCTCATGAAAAATAAAGGATGAAGATATATAGTCATGGTCAATAAGATAAGTTAACATGGTTCTAGCATGGAGCTAGACTTACCTGGCTATGTTTAGCAAAGGAGCATTAACTTCCTTAAGACTAATCCAAGATAGCATTTTCTTTAAAACGAAGAACCAACACCATCCAAATTTTGGTTTCCAAATCCTGCTCACACCTATACAGACACATGCACAAAAAACAAAAAAGGTTCATGTATAACCCTCCAAATTCTTATTTTTTCATGATGTGTTACCAATCAACGTCTATGTTCATATCCTTACAGCTTTGCAGGTAAACTCCCACTCAAAATCAGTTACAGGAATAGGCGGATGAACAGTTCAAGTGTTTGTAGTCACAACTGCATCCATGAAATTAGCCTCAGAGTACCTAAAGAATTGCATTTGATTGCTTACATAGATTAATATTTTCCATAAAAATTGCTCATAAGTGTATACATTTCACCCAACAAAGAACTAATCCAACAAAAAAACCAGAACCAAACCGCCAAACTCTCTCAATCAATACATCAAACACGTCTTACGCAACAATGAAATAAAAGCCATTTACCCTGATTTTGATACATACCCGCCAAAATCTACGATTTTGATACATACCCCGCTTCAAAAGCAGATCCAGCAACACAAAACAGCGGGAAAAATCCGATCTTTCCTTCAATCTCGCCCACCGAACCCTGATTGGGAGGATAAAGAAAGCCTGATATTGCAGAGAAGTGGTTAGAAATGAAAGCCTAATATTGCAGAGAAGTGGTTAGAAATTGGAAACGGAATCTACGGCGGAGGAGCTGCATTTAAACGAGCTCTGAAATCACCGGCTCACCTGCAGATCGGCCGTCCGGCACTCCGGCGCAACGATTCGGGGCAGCGGTTGGGGCGATGGAGAAGCTCAGTACTCGGCCGGCTGGAAATCACGAGCTATGAACTCACGAGCTCTGAAATCACGGGCTCACCTGCAGATCGGCGCTCCGGCACTTCGGCGCAGTGATTCGGGGCAGCGGTTGGGGCGATGGAGCTCTGAACTCGGCCGGCTGGACGAAATCACGAGCTCTGATGAAGACGAGCTCTGGAATCGTGGGAGGCAGGCACTCCGGCACTCCGGCGCAGTGATTCGGGGCAGCGGTCGGGCGGATGGAGCTCTTCTTCGGCCGGCTGGACGAAATCGCGAGCGATGAGCTCTGGAATCGTGGGAGGCAGGGGAAGAAGAAGAGCTCTGGAATGGAGCTGGAATCGTGGGAAAAGGGAGGAAAATCACGGGAAAAATAGTAAAAATCACAGCGAATTCGGGGAATTGATGTTTTCCTCGCGTTTTGGCCGGAAGAAAAAATTTCAAAATAGGAGGAAACCGGAAATGTGCGATTCCCTCGATTCTGGGTTTTGATAATCGAAACAAACACGAAACGAGCGATTCCCTCGATTTTGGATTCTCAATTCCCTCTATTTCTCCGATTTTCGGTTTTGGAAATCGAAACAAACACACCTTTAAATAAAAAAAATTGAAATTTTCAATTGTAAGACTACAACTTTATCAATATATGTGTTGGTGTGAGCTCACATTTTCTCGAAAAAAGAATTTTTTTAAAATTAGATTAGAATTTCCTAAAAAAAAAAACAAATATGTAAGATAGCTTGGAAGTCCAAGTACAGGGTGTTAGATGCACATTTTGTTGAATTGTTGAAGCTCTCATATGCAATTTCCCTAAGTTACAGGGTGTTATATGTACAAATCCATTGGGACAATCTTTTGTCGGTCCAAATCCAATCTATTAGGCCCGGCCTAACTGAGTTGGGCTTCTTTAGTGACCCTATTTCCGACATCCAGACAAAAAATTCAAATCCCTAAATCCCGCTCCTCTCCGTTTCATTCCCAAACGAACGCAGCGCCTTTGCTCCCCAATGGAGAAGATCTCCGTCGCCATCCGCATCCGTCCGCCGATCTCCGGCGAACCTCCCCCCTCCGACCGCCAATGGCACATCGAAGACACCCGGATCTCCCTACACCGCCCTCTCGGCACTCCGATCGCCTCCTCCGCCGCCTCCTTCTCCTTCGACCACGTCTTCGACCACTCGACCTCCACCGCCTCCATCCACCAACTCCTCACCCGCCCCATCATACTCGCCGCCGTCAACGGCTTCAACGGTATCGATCTCTTAAAAATTCCCTTCTTATTTATATATTTCCTGAAAGACTTGATCTTGATCGAGGTTGGTTCGCAGGGACGGCGTTTGCTTACGGACAGACGAGCAGTGGGAAGACGTACACCATGAATGGGAGCGACAGTGATCCCGGTATCATCCAGCTTGCAGTTCGGGATGTTTTTGACACGGCAAAGACGGTAATTTGGGGAAAGTTGGGGTTCTTTTGTGTGAATTCTGTTGGATTGGTGGGGTTTTCTGATTTAGAGCTTTTGATTTTTTTGCGTGGGACTTTAGATCATCGACCGCGAGTTCTTGATTAGAGTTTCGTACATGGAGATTTATAATGAGGAGATCAATGATTTGTTGGCGCTGGAGAACCAGAAGCTCCCAATACATGAGAGTTTGGAGGTGAGGTGACGCTAAATCTATATGATCAAAAGAGGGATTTTTATGGAACTGATTGAAAAATGTGAGTTTTTTATTCCCTCTTCATTAACTTTTCTAATCAAATAATAGCGAGGAGTTTTTGTGGCGGGCCTCTGTGAGGAGATTGTGAACACTGCTGAGCAAGTGTTTGAGCTAATTAAGCTCGGGGAAGGTATTAATACTCGATTTGTTTCATCTGTGTTTCCTTTATTACTAAAAATTATGACACATATCATTTACCTAATTTTCTTTTTGTAGCAAATCGACATTTTGGTGGGACAAACATGAACGCACGCAGTAGTAGGTCGCACACAATATTTAGGATGGTATATCTTCACTTCAATTTTTTTTCATGTTGATCATGTCATCTTGTGTTTACTTTTATGGATGACATCTAGATGTTAATAATGTTGGTTATCTTAATTTAGGTGATTGAAAGCAGTGCTAGTGATCCTGAATCATCTGGTGATGTTTCAAATGCAGATGCCATCCGTGTTTCTGTCTTGGTTTGTGATAAGATTGAACTATCAATGTACTAAATTTACTTCTCATTTTTGTGGAGAATAGCTAATGTATATGTTGTGCCATATGAATTTTGTTTTTCAGAATCTGGTAGATTTAGCTGGGTCTGAGCGCATTGCCAAGACAGGTGCTGGCGGAGTGCGGTTGAAGGAAGGGAAGCATATCAACAAAAGCTTAATGATCCTTGGTAATGTGATCAATAAGCTCAGCGAAGGGAAACAAAGGTAGCACAAATATGAACAAGTTCAGTTGGATTAAAGCTGTTTTGCTGTTTCTCTTTTCATATTCTTAAACATTTAAGGGCTCACTTGGGTACTCCAGAAAAAAAAAACCAGTGGAAATTTTTTTTCAATGTATTTTGGGTTGCATTCAATCTGATTCCTATGATATTTCGTATGTTTTCCTTAGTGGTTGTAGTTAATGGTCACTGATGGTAGGAGGGAGGTGCAAGCAAGCAACTTTTCCTATGACCTCCTTTTAATTTTCTGTGGCATAACATGATTCCAAAAGAAAATTGAGGTATCAAAAAGTTGTGCCACTCATTCGGAAAAAATAAATCCATTGGAACTATCAATTCCTTTGGAAATTGGGGTTTTCCAAACAGGCCATAAGCTGTAATCAGATAATATCCATTGTATTTCTTTGTAAGAATGTGCTTCATTTCTTGTTGATGGTAACCTTTTCAGAGTCAGCCAAATATGACCTGGCCTATCTCCCCATCTTGTTTTGTCTAGACAGCCATCTTTTCAATCATGCAGTAGTATATTTTGGGACTTATCCCAGTTATCATTCAAAAACTTGTGTATAGTTGAACTCTTCTTTTGTAAATGTATTTTTACTATCCTACAAGAAGAGAATCTTACTAAATTCATAGATTGGGAATTTTGATGCAGGGGGCATATTCCATATCGTGATAGCAAGCTGACTCGGATACTCCAATCTGCTCTTGGTGGAAATGCTAAAACATCAATAATATGTACAGTTGCACCTGAGGAGGTAC
This sequence comes from Trichopus zeylanicus subsp. travancoricus, assembly GCA_005019695.1. Classification (NCBI taxonomy): domain Eukaryota; kingdom Viridiplantae; phylum Streptophyta; class Magnoliopsida; order Dioscoreales; family Dioscoreaceae; genus Trichopus; species Trichopus zeylanicus. Next base: position 538,904 of record RXID01014328.1, read on the forward strand.
CAAGAAACATCTGTGCTGCTGTTATGGATGTACAATTGGCGTGCATAGCACCTTACTTGTGCATTTTGCAATTGTAGGTTCATATAGAGGAAACAAAGGGAACACTGCAATTTGCAAGCAGAGCTAAACGTATTACTAATTGTGCTCAAGTGAATGAGGTATTGTTTTACTTGACCCCTAATCTCAGAACACCTAGAATTTGTGAAAGTGTTTCAAATTATCATCTGGTTATCCATGAGATCATTTTTATGTTCGTGATATTCTTATCTGTTTGTGCAACTAAAATGTGGAATTGCATTCAGGTTTTCTTGTTGTTGGTTGGATTTTGCTTTTTTGTTAGCCAGGGTAATGTACATTATCCACAGCATACAACTGCAATTTGGCTGGGCATCATTTTTTTGTTCATGGGTGGCATATGCTGGTCCTCTGAAGCCAATAACATACTCTTCTGATGTTTCTTAAAAATCTAATGTACAATTTCTGTGTGGTAGATATTAACTGATGCTGCATTGTTAAAAAGACAAAAGCTGGAAATTGAAGAACTTCGCAGAAAACTGCAGGTGATTTGTCATCTTGGTCTGATGTTGCAACTTCCTGATTTTGTAGCATGGAGTTATGAATTTCTTAGTTACTGACAATCGTTTCATGTTCCAGGGATCTCACGCTGAGGTACTGGAGCATGTGATATTGAAGCAACGAAATGACATGCTTAAGGTATAGTTGCAACTAAGTAATGCTTAGTTTTCTTTTTCCTGTTATGCAGACTGCCTCATATGCTCTTCACTCGTCATTGGGTATAGTCTGAAATGGAGCGTGACAAATTGGCCATGGAACTTGAGGAAGAAAGGAAAGCACGTGAAGCTCTGGAGCACTGTATAAAGGAACAACAGAAAAAGATTGATGATCTCAGCAATCTTTCTGTTTCTTCTGATCAGACTCATCATTCTTGTCAGGTAATTTACTGCATTATTATTAGGAATGCATTGTCATGAGGTCATCGCTGTGGTAGGCATAAGATGAGAAACATGGGCTGCAGGGTTGCGAGCTGCTTTTCTCTAATGGATTGAAAAGGATTATGCTCATATCTTAAAAACTGTAAAATTGCTGCAAGCATATTAGAATACCAGTTTATGTTAGTTACCTTTTCTGCTTCTTATGCTCAACATTTTTGGTTTTGTTGTTAGTAGCCAGTACATGCTGCAGTTTTTTTTTAAAAAAGACACTTAGCTCCACACAGCAAGTAGTAATTCAGAACTGCCAGTGATTGCACAGGTTAAACGCATGAACCAAAACAACACAAACAGCATCTTCAGAACATCTGAAAATTGAATCTGCAATATACTATTTCTTTATGAAAAGGCAATCTTATTTCTGAAAATTTAAATATTTAACGTACCAAGGAAGAAAAGTAACCATGATACCATAAAAAAGGGGCTTTCGGACTGCAGATTGCAATGCATTAACATACTGTTTTGAGAACCATGGTTAGACACTATGCTCTTCAGGATAATGGTAATCCAGTCATTCATTGTCACATATAAAACTGCTACTCTCTATGCTCTTAGGGCAAAGATAATTTAACTCTAAATTAGCTGAGTGTGTGTTGTATAAGATGTAGTCAATATTTTGGCAATTCAATAAACTATCATCTCAAGATTTTGGCAATTCAATAACTTATCATCTTAACCTGCTACTTACTATATATATTTTACTATATATATTTTGGAAGATAAAGCAGATGACACCAGTTTTCTTTTTATGAACACTTACTTCAATTGAGCTTGTTGTTCTAATGTTGGATACCATGACATATCAATTTGCGGCAGAAAAGATTTAACTTACAAGTGTCTCTATTTCTTTTGACACGAATAATGTTAACGTCCTTGCATGATATGAAAATAATTTCTTGAGCTTTCCTTGCATGTTTGGGTTTCAATACACTTGATTTAGGAGTTCTTTTACCAAGGTGCATTTTCTACATTGCACTGCATTTCTCCATTGTAAAATTTCTAATTTAATGTTGAACCCTATGTATATACTATAATCATGTTTGCCTATAGCAGGAAAATATTTTTTCTAGGGAAAGCTGCGGGGAGGTGGTCAATCAAAAAAATCATACGGAACTCAGTGCCTTTAAAACTCCTAATTTCAAAGCTATTCCTAGTAACTTCGTCATGAAGCGTTCAAATTATTCAGGTTCTATCGAGTCTAGCCCCATCCCTGAGAATTTGGCCAGCGTAGCTGATGAAGATATGTGGCTATTGTTAAACAAAGGATGCACTACTGATCTTGATTCCCTCCAGATGACCCCATTTGCAAATCATCGCTCCTTTCAATCACATGATGCATCAATTGTAAGTACTATATTTACTTTTGTTCCATCATCAAGTTCCTTTGTTGCTTTTACGTACTACTGCACAACTTTCAAACCCTTTATGTTTTTACAGAATTATGGTAACATTTCCTTGCTTTTACTCCAAACCTCCTGCTTAATTATATAATTAGTTGGTTCTAGTTTAATTGCAGTTAGATACCATGCCACAAAAAGAAAAAAGTGGCAAGACACCTTCACATATTTTGAGGTTGGCCTGCAGACTCAGTTGTTACCAGAATTCAAACGGCCTCTAACTGTAGTTCTTATATTAACTATAGTAGCTTGTTGGCATGTCTACATCGCCACAAAATTATTTAAGTATTCCGCTTGCGTCAAACATTGGTTTTCTCATGCTTTTGTTTTGAACATGGCCTTTTCTTATTGATGTGCTCTTTATACTTTCTTATAGCATATGTCTTAAGTGTGACTGTCATGCTACTTTTCTATATTTTCAATTATTGCTTTTTGAAGGAACTTGCTACACAGGAAATGAATACCGAGGAGATCAGTCGTCAAGAAACTGATCATAGTCTTCACAAACAGGAACTTGAGGCTTCAAAGGAACGATATGCCAACCTTGAAAAGGAATGTAACTTACTGAAAGAGCAAAATGCTTCACTTGTTCAAGCTCTCTCTATGTCCAAAGAGAGTGTTGAGCTCCTTACTGCTCAGAAAGAAGAGTTGCTGACAGATTTAACCATTGAAAGGCAGAAGTTGAAGGATCTCAAAGAAGAAATCCGGCAGTTCAGTTTAGCGTTTGCACAGCGAGAGGGCCTGCTGACCTCCCTCTATAGCAAATCAAAGGCAATGGTGGAAAATCTTAAAAGCTATAAAGCTCCGGTGGTACCTGAGATCTATGATTGTTCAAGCTGAAAGTGTACTCTTCTTATTTGTTTATGTTTTTATTTATGTAGAAAGCTTTTACAGCTAGTAAGAGATTTATTTTATGTAATCATGACCAGATATGCTTCAGATTGAGATCAATCCCGCTGCTTACGATTTATATTCATTTTACTGTCAGTCAGCAGAAATCTTCTTGTGCATAATCTATCATGTCATGTATCTTTGGAAAGATTTCAAACTAGTCACTAATCAGATTCAATGGACAAGGAAAATAGTTTGAACCTACTAATTGTTTTCTTCTATAATTTAATTAGAAGCTTTTTGTCTGCTTCAAGCCAAATTCTCTGTTCCAGTCCACTGGATGCTTTCCAGTTTGCACAATATCTTTAGTATAATTATACAAGAAAAACTTTACCCCAAAAAATTAATTTAGGAAAAGTACATAACAAAAGACTTTGCCTCGCGTTCATAATTGGTCGTTCCAGTCATTAGAGCCAATGGTGAATTTTTTTTTTATTGGAGTCTCAAATAGATATGAATCCAGATTTAAGTTAATCTAAACTATTTTAAAACGTCTAGAAGAAAAAAAAAAAGACATTTTTTGGCCTATCTCATCAGTTGTTAGTAAACGGATTAGAAGTCCCTAATCCCGTTAATCCCGACGATCTTAAATCCTAATCCATCATATAACATGCCCTGGAAACCATGTGTCGTGTTGTTTTTATTCAGAAAATCACCCATCTTTTGGATATTTAGTAAAATCACCTACGATATTTCTTTTCCAAAACATCGCTCGAACTGAAAGTGCCCGGCCGGTTTTGGTTTTGGTTTATTATGAGAAAAAAAATATTGAAAGAAAGAAAACTCATACTGATCAATACTGGCGACAATTTGGATGGGATCTGCAATTTATTTCAGAATTTTCAAATTGATTGATCAATGGTCAATAGTCTTGTTCTAATAAATTATTTGAAGTTTTTACAAAACTAACAAGAAACTTATATGAAAGTGACAATTTTTAACAAAATTAGATAAAAAAATCAGACAAGATAGCCGGCCAAAGTTTGACTAATCTCTATTCTTCCCAGTCATCAAATAACTCACATCACATACAAATCCTAAGGTACAACTGAATCATAACAACGTTTAGATCAGAAACAAACTTTGAAAGACAAGAAGAAAATCAAGAAAAAAAGAACAACAGTTCTGAGCCAAGAATTGCTCAAATTCTTCACGAAATTAAATAAAACACACCCCAACTTCTCAAAGAATGAAAGAACTGGGCCTAGGTTTACAGTCCCAATCCTTTGACTCCTTCGAAGAGAAGCTGCTCTTCCTGCCATGATAAGCAGGCAAGCGCACTACTCTCACTAGACAGTCATCCCTAACCCCACAACTACGCCCACATGACAACCCTAACCCTAGCCCATCCTTCCACAATCCGCCGCCCTTCACCGGGGATGGCCCCGCCGCCTTCCCGCTCTTTGTACACTTCATATAGGCAGCAAGGAACGGGTCATCGTCTGCCCGGAGAACTGAGTACCTTCTTGGCAGCGGCTGAAAAGGGCACGGCGGCGGTGGGACGTAGATACCAGGTTTGGCAAGTTTCGGGCTATCGATACAAGGCGGCGGCGGGAGTTTCATCCTTGGCGTTGGCTCCGCCGAGATCTTCGACACGCCGGGGTGGTCCTCCCACGCGAAGGGGACGGTGCTGGAGGAGTGGAAGCGGCGGCGGTGATGAGTCATTCTTGGGGTGGAACTGGTGGAATTGATGGAGCAGTCCGTGGTTTAGAAGGAAATGGGTTTCACGCAGTTCTTGATCGGTGCATGTGAGGTTGGTGCCTTTTTAGGGTTTTACCAAGATAAGCATGGGGGGAAGGGTCAGTTTAGGGTTTTATAGGTGGAAGAGGAGGGGACGAGGACATGGATTTGAATATGTGGTTTTGAATTGTTTGAGAGTAGGTGAGGATGGAGGATCATGTGAAGAATGTTAGGGTTAGTTTTTGGAATCATCTTTTCGTGAATTTGCATTATTTTTGGCCTATTTTCTTTATAATTTATTTATTTTGAGCGAAAATTTGCCTCTTCTAAATTTTTTTTCTACATATTTACGCATATAGAAGATAATGAGTTTGAGTTATGAATCTGTAAACTGTATATTTACATTTTTAGTCAGAATTAAATTCGGATAGACGTAAAAATTAATTACTTCGTATAATACCACTGAATAACTTCTTCCTCGTATTTAGGCCAAACAAAGCGAAAATACCGGTGTGAACCCTCGTGGATCTCTTAGAGACCGCGATTATAAATTATTAATTTTATAATTTAATTAATATCCATTAAAAGATCAAATACGCACAATAAAGTCGTGATCAAATAACAAATCTTACCACAACCAGGCAAAATACGAGAGCTATGATTTTTATTTATTTATTTATTTATTTTTTTTGAAGTGGACTTCCAAAGGGAAGTGATGCGTGTGATCGTGACATCCGCGAGTTGATTGGGAGTCGTTCTAAATAGATGGCTACGCGCGGGTCATTACGTATCGGAAGTACATACGAGGGATGAAAGTGATGGAAAACAGTTTCCGTGTTTTGCATTCTTATCCGAGAAATCCACGGAATCGGGGGAAAACAAGAGTTCGTTTGAGACTTTGAATGCTAGTTTTCATTTTCATGTTTTTTGAGAAGGCGTGGAAGGCGGCTAACGAAACGAAGCCAATTGAGTCAATAAGAACTTGTAAGAAACATCCACTTGAATGCGTGAAATAACTAATATTTGATCCAAATTGGATGTAAAATAAAGGCAAAAAGGAATATTTATTCAAAAATTCCTAATATTTTTTAAAATATTGCATATAAATTCGTAGGGCCGTTCAGATTGTAACAATTATATTCGGTGATTAAAAAAAAAAAAACAAGTGATAATAAAATTGAGATATATGGGGCTTGAATTTGCTTAGTTCTAAATTCGATCACCAGCTCAAGCGAATTGTTTCAGAAAAGTTAGGAGCAAAGGAAGGCAATCATGTGTTTCGTTATTTGGGAATTCCATTGTGTTCTTGTAAAACCCTAGAGCAGAATATCATAATCCTGCATGGGAAAGAAGAGAAGCAACCCATGGACCGCCACGCGATGATTACCATCGTCTGCTGCACCGCCTTGCTCTGAGCCCTATTCTCCGTCCTCCAAGTATTTTTCTTCCCCAGTTTCCTCGTCGGAACCCTCTACTTCGTCGGCTACGTTCTCAACGGCCTCCGTGGCGGCCGCCGCAAACGCCTGATCTCCCTCTCTCTCTCTCTCTCTTTCTCTGTGTCGCCGCCTTCGCCGTTCATTGCTTCACTTTCTTCTTGATCTCCGGGAAGGTGCACGTCTACCGGTTGCAGAAGGCCTTGAAGTTCGCCGACAAGCTCTCCTACATGTCCGTCTATCTACTCATCCCTATGCTTCTCTGTTGTATGATCTAAAGAATTGGGTCATTACACTGCGGTTATCTACTGTTGCTTTTTCACTTATAAACCATTGAGGGAATGAATTACTAGTTTTTGTGCATTTTTAAATTTTTTTTAATTTGAATAAAAACAAATTGATTCAATTTTTTTAAAAAATAATTTCAGAAATTCATGAACAATCTTCCTGGTTCAACACACTCATATCATCACCGTCCTGCTGGAGAAGAAGACGAGTAGCTGTGGATGGCTGCACAATGATCATCGATTCTTGTGCTTGCCCCTCAATTGCCTATCGTTCAATCCATGGAATAATGAGAACCGCTCATTTCAGTATTTTGTAGAAAATCATGTTTCGCTTCAACTTGATAAATGAATTTTTGGCCTTTTTAATCTGTCATTTTAACTTGATATATAAGTCGTGTTGGTTCCCGATCTTGGAAAATGTTTGGTGAAAGATTTGAAAGGAAGATGGTGTTGGGATCAATTTCGACATCAAAATTAAAGAATTAAAGAATTAAGGAATTAATAAAATTGGGAGAAATTCGTTAATTTTTTTTAGTGAAATTAAGTAATTTCAAATTTTTTAATTTCATAATTTTATTATTTGGTTCGATGTTTGATTAAGCAAAAATAGAAAAATATAATTCGATGCTTTAGAAATAAAGTGATTTAATATAATTTTATATACGCAAAATATGTTTTTTTAAAAAATTGATGATTTATTTATAAATAAATAGGAAAATTTTATAAATTTAATATTAAATTTAGTAAATTAATTGTGCTGGTCCGGCGCGTGGGTAGAGGTGAAGATGTTCTGCATCGTCCTAACTTCTTCTCTGTAGATATAGCTCAGGAATCCATGGCTGCAGCTTCAGATTTCTAAAGTAGCTGCCCTGGCTTCTCCTCTGAGGATCTCATGCAAGCACTTGAACCTTTTATTCACAGTGCTTCTCCTTCTTCGTCCTCTTCTTCTTCCCCTTCTCGTCTTCTTCTTCTGTTTCATATTCCCATCAAAATCCAAGCTTTAATTGCTTCCAGAGCTCGATTGGATTGACGCATCTGAGCCCTCTTCAGATGCAGCAAATCCAAGCTCAGTTCTACCAGCAGCAGCAACAGCAGCAACAGCAGCAACAGCAGCAACTTCAGCTCACAAACGGGTACAAAGGCGCCAGCTATCTCAGTCCGCGGCCACAGCCGATGAAGCTCGCCGGCGCCTGGAAGCCAAGATCCAGGCCATCTGCCAGAGCATGGCGAAGGACTCCGCGTCCTGTGCGTCCTCCTCACCGGAGAGCAGTAATACCAAGGCGGAGAGCTCGAGCTCGCCGGAGACGGAGGAGTCGGCCACCTCCTCGTCGGAGGGGTCCTCGCCGGCTACGGAGATGGAGAGGCTGGACTTCACGGAGGCGCCGTGGGACGAATCGGAGAGCTTTCTGCTGAAGAAGTATCCGTCGTAGGACATCGAGACGAGGCACCGGCTCGTCGGGCGTCGAGGAGAAGAATCGGGATGGGAAAGACGAGAAGGAACGGTGAGGATTCCTCGCCGATTCCTAAAACTTAAAAGATTTTTCATTTAATCAATTCTGTTTTCTAAATTTAAATTTTTTTTTTAATGATGTGACATATATTTTTTTTAACCAGACTATATTTCTATTTATATTAAATTATAGTTGGTATTATTCTAATATGTTAAATTTTTTTAATAAAAGTATATTTGTTATGATCAAAATTAAATTAATATAAATATAAATAAGCTAAAATGATCACAATTAAATTGATATAACTTAAAAGTAAATATTATGATTAAAATTAATTACATATACTTAAAGAATATATATATAATAATTATTTTTTAAGTATATATTTATTACTAGAATATTGCTATAGTAGTTTTATAATATTTACATCTTATTTTATTATTATTATATTTTATATTTTATTATATTATTATAAGTATTATTATAGTATTTTTGAGTTTTTTAAACTAATTTTATAACTGCTATAATGTTTTCAAATTTTATATAGTGCTGCTATAGTATTTTTGCTGGCTTTTTATGCTAACAACCCTTCTCGGAGAGATATTTTTGGGACGTCAAAAATTTAAAAAGTCAATTGATCAAGTAAAAAATTCTTACTATTCATCTGAAAATATTTCCTAAAACTTATTTTAAATGTGGATCTCATCTTAATTTTCAGGAAAATGTGTATATTTTGACTTTAAAAATAAGAATGTAAAATTAAAAATAGAAATAAGTAAAATTATTCAATTATCTTAATTTTAAAATTTAAAATCGGATCAAATATCGAAATTAAAAAAATCGAGCCTTTTCATTTTTCTTCAATTTCAAAATTTTAAAATTCATCAAAAAGCTACCTAATTGTCACTGGACAGTCCCATACGCATAGAGAATTTTTTTAGCGGGATCGATACTTGGATTTGATGGAAACTCTTACTAAGAATAATCTAAAAAGAATCCAAATTAGATTTGAAGCCAATCATGGACCGCCGGACAATGATCACCATCATTTGCTGCATCCATATGCTAAGCGCTCTTGTTGAAACTTTGGGTTAATACTCTCGAAATTTTTCATGTATGCTTCAAGCTTTTAGAATTCATCAAGTTTGTAAAACCTTTTCTGGAATCCTCCAAATAATTTATAGCAAAAACTTGGAGGATTTTTCTGTAAGTTGCATTACTTCTCAAGTATTATTTAACCCATTTTCTTTGTCAAAACCCTCACCTTCGCCTACAGCTTCCGCACCATCGCCTCCTCCGTCCGCCCCCTTCACCTTCCTCCACGAACTCCACCGCTAACGCCTGACCTAGCTCTCCGCCACCGCCGGCACTATTAAATAGTATTTACTGCTAAGCTGTCTTCCTTGACTGCAATGAAGTGCACATTTACTGGTTGCAGCTGCCGTTGGAGTTGATCAAGTTGCTCAACTCCCTCTTGTTCTTATTCGCCCATCTGCTCGTCTCTCTTGCTCCCGCGTTGTATGATCTGAAGAATTGGAATTACAACAAGGCGATGGTTATCATCTACTGTTTGCTTCAACTCTTGCTATGTTTTCTCGTTGGATCTGGTTTTCTCGTGTGATGTTTCAGAGGGAGTACTATGTAATTAATTTGAATCAAGGAATTTATCTGTAATTAATTAGGGAGTAGTGGAGTACTATCTGCAAGAAAATCGCTGGGGTTAACTGTAAATATTCCAAGCTCTGTCCTTTTGATTGTTTCAAATCTTTCGGTTCAAACCGAACCGGTTGGCGAAGAAAAGATCGCGGACCCAACCGGGGGACAAACTCAAAACGCCAAACAAGCCGGTCAAGCCACCGACAACGATCTCCCTCGGCGGCCGGGGACTTAAGACCTTCTTCGCCACCACCCTAGCCACCTCCCGGGCCTCCGCCGCCCGTTTTCCCTGCGACGCCGTTGCCCGCTCGGCTATTGACTCGCCGAACTCTCTGTACAATTTCCATTCTCTCGAACCGAGCCGGTCCGAGCTGGCCCGGCCAAAGTTGGACCGGACCTGCCCGGGCAGCACCTTGATGACGTGTACTCCAAATGGCTTGAGCTCCATTCTGAGCACATCGGACATGGCGTGGGACCAGGCCTTGGAGGCGCAGTAGGCTCCGAACCACGGTGTTGGAACCCGGCCGACAATACTACCGACGTTGGCAATGCGCCCGGTCCGCCGCCCAGCCATGTGCGGCGCCACGGCCTGCACCAGCCGGAGCTGGCCGAGGCTGTTTACTTCCCACACTCGTCGCATTGCGTCGAGCGGCAGCTCTGCCATCGGGCCTGTGCAGCCGATGCCGGCGTTGTTGATCAGAACATCAACATGCCCAAATGCCGCGATTATATCCGACATGGCTGACGCGACACTATCGTCGGAGGACACGTCGAGGGGTAAGGTGTGGATGCCGGCATGTGTAAGGTCAGAGAGATCGGGGAGGCGGTCGGGGATGTCAGTAGCGATTACACGGCAGCTGAAGTCGGCAAAGGCCTTGCAGTACTCGTAGCCGATGCCACCCTTGGCGCAGCCGGTGATCAGGACCACCTTCTTGTTAGCCATTGATGTGTACCTGCCAGGATCGAGTTTGCTATTTTATAGATGAAGTGATGACCAAGTATTTGTTACAAATGGCAAGAAGAATATGCTGCCTGATTCCAAGATACGCTTTGCCTTTGCCTTGTAGATATCACTCGAAACAATTTATGCCCGTTTGATTTGTTTAAATTTTGCGATTACTGCTGTTCAAATGATTGGGTCGGTACAAATAAAATTGCTTTCTTCTTCCTCGGGAACAAAAATCTATTCCAAATTTAAAAATAACAAAAAATAGCAAAAACAATTGTAATGACATCAAAATTAACCAGAAAAAAATAGAGCACTCAATAATCAATGATGACCCACGAATGAAAATGAAGAGCCATGTTCAAAGAATATGGAAATCCAACTGCTTTGCAGGGCATAGCTCACAACTAGACGATTGTCCAACTGCTCACTCACCGTTAGCACAATAGCATAGACATCACTCTACAAATGAGCTTGGGTTTGATACCTGCTAATTGTCGGATCTATGTCTGGAAAAAAGTTAAAAAATAAAAAAATAAAAAAATAAAAAAGAGGACAAGATGAACAGTGGTCGTGCGAAATCAGAGAGCAGCTCCTTGCATTCAAAGGACAGACTGGGCCTGCATGACATTTTATCACCATAGATGAGAAATACACATCAATCATAGGTGCAAATAACGATTACATTAGCTAAAATCATCAAATTGCTAACAAAATACAATGAAAGCTAAACAATTAAGAGCTTCAAATTGCATGCGCACTGTCATTATCACACAAGATGGCTTTTAGGATGAACTGCATGTGAAGGGCAATGAGCACATAATTTTCATACATCCCAATACAAAGGTGTAGTTACATCTCCATCTGGTATACTACAACCAAAATGGCTTCTAATTTATGATCAATCTAATTCATGAAACCCAGTTAGGATAACATACCAATTGCTTCACCTCACGCCTTGCAGAAAGAAACAACATCAAACATGGATCTGTGCCGTTTGTGAATAATTCAGTCTATTTAAACATACAGAGGCTACATAATTTCAATCTCAATCTCACAACAGAAAGAGTTTTTTCAATCACCTAATCAACGATACTTTCTACTCTGTAATATGCATGAGAGTTTCTTATTGGCCTTAATGGAAAAGTAAATCTAAAGTGTTATTTGTATGCAACAACTGTTGGCAGAAAAGAACTTACTCAAATGACCTGTTGATTATCACTAGGCATCTGACTTTTTCCATCCTCTGATGAAGCAACATCCTCAATGACTACTGCAGCGGTTTCCAAACATATGTCGACACCATTTTGCTCCAACTTCTCACAATCAACATCTGATAAAACCTTATCAGTGACTGCCGCAGCTGTTTCTATATGTACCTTAAGACCATTTCCGTCCACAACACCATTTTGGTCCAGCTTTTCACCTTCAATGTCAGTTAAAACCTTATCATCCAATGCTGCAGATGTTTCCTTATGTACCTTAAGACCGTTTTGCTCCAGCTGCACGCCTTCAACTCCTGATGAAATCTCATCGATGGCTATTGAAGATGTATCTAATTTCACACCATCAGTAGTAGCTGCTGTCGTTGAATGTGACACCACATTTTGACAGCAGTACTTATTAGCAGAATCAGAAATTGTACAAGGTCCACCAGCACCAACACTCGTGTAGTAGGCACAACCACTAGGACTGTACCTAGCAGACATATTACAAAAGCCATATGCACCTGTAAAACCATTTGCCTCAAAAGGGTATGGACTATAAAGGGGAGGCATTTGATAATAATAACTAGGACTGTAAAGTGGGAAAGCCCCATAAAGACGCTCATCATAAAATTTCATAGTGCCATTCTTGCGAATTGCTCTCCTCACCTCAACATCCTTTCCACCAACTGGATGACTGCACCTACCCTTCTGATCATAAAATCCACTGTGCATCACTTGACCAACAGAACTTTCAGACTCATAGGTAATAAAGCCAAATCCCCTCGGCTTATTAGTCTGGCTGTCATGCATAATGACCGCATCAGCAATCTTACCAAACTTTTCAAAGTATTCACGAAACTCATCTTCTGTTAGGGAGGAAGGCAGGCCACCCACAAATATCTTGTTGGGCACACTGCCATCCCCATTGGTGCCACTGTTAACACTGCACCACTTGCTACCTTGAGGGTATGTGAGCATCCGATTGTTGTGGCGCTCACTGTTAGTTCTGGCTATTTTAACATCCACCTGGAAAGCATCACACACAAAAGAGATATAAACAGTAATGATGGGTCTGAGCAGATGATCATAAAAGTAAAATGAAGGTTAATCCCTACAAATAAAGGATGACAGAAAAGAAAATTTTCTGCAAATAAAGAAGGTTAATTCCACACAGAAGTAGGAAACAAACAGCAATACATATCAATACATTGGTCCTCTCAAAAGACTAACAATCTACAACTGAGGTTCAAAAGAAAGAAGAAAATAAAAATAAATTTTATTGAACAGCACCAGTCTATTGTAATAGAAAACCATGTAATTCCATATATGAAATAAAAATAGTTAAAGAGACATTGAGCTAACCATCACAAGTATGAAAGTGGCCTGCAGAATCTAACACCAAAGAAAACAAATACAACTCCACCAGTCTAAAATTTAGCTCATGAAAAAGGCAAAAAGGAAATTATAGTGGACAAAAAGAACCCCAATAAGGGGTAAGTGTCAGTGCAAATACAGTGACTGGATATCAGAAATGGAAAAGAAAGAAACACGGACAACCAGAAAAATATAGAAAAATAATTCAAGAGACATGGATCACAGAATTAACATTGGAAGATGACCACTTCTGAAAAGTGAAGACCAAGCACATGATCAATACAGCAGCCAGCACGCTTCTAGAGACAAAAAACAATTATACGGTCAACAAGATAACTTTCCCTCTTAAAATTATAAAGCAACACTAATGTAACTAAAATAATACATTCTCTAAACAAAATATAACCATTTCGTCTGCTATTAAGTTAAAGATTATCAAAATGTTATCACTCAGGACTATAACTTTACATATTATTCATATCAATAAGTTATGCAGTGAAAGCAAAAATTCAATAAAATTTTACAATCTTCAATACCATATTTTAAGAAGAAAATTATAAAATTTAATATCTATTAAAGCAATGCACTACCACAAATATAACAAGAATTGTAATATCATTATCAAAAATATGAGAAGGGATACAGAAACAATTGTTTTTATGATTATCAATATCAAAATTAGTTGGGAAGAGTATTGTTCAGATACCATACATGTAATTACCAAGATTAAAATTAAATTATGGTCGCAATCAAGCTAGTTTTGGCTTTTCACTGATGCAACAAATTAGAATATGCAATTCTAACAAATTTTACCTCAGAAATATGAGGGTATAATTTACTAAAATAATTTAAATTTTATTCATAATCCAAGTATTTCAAATTAGAAGAAAATTAAAGCAGTTCTACTCTGCCTCACTCCATTACATATTAAAAATAAACTGAGTTTACCTGCATGTTAATCACTTGCTCAGTGTAGCACAAAAGATATAAAAGATGAAGAACGCAAAATAGATCTTGTCTAGAAACAGATGTAAAAAAAAAAAAAGAAAAGCACCAACCTTTCTGCCGTCAATGGTGTGATCCTTGGCGGCAAGGGCTCGCGCAGCGGCGTCCTGGTCGAAAAAGTGGACGAAGCCGAACCCACGGGACCTCCCAGTGAACTTGTCCCTGGCCACCACCGCGTCCACCACCTCTCCGTATTCCGCGAAACATCTTCTCAGAGCGTCCTCATCGGCGTCCGGTGGGATTCCGGCTACAAAGATCTTGCTGGGGAAAGGCGGCGTGCAGGCGCCGGAAAACGAAGGCCCCTCCATTGTTTACTCGATTTCAGAGAGGCGGAAACCCTAGAAATCGCTGAACTAGGCGAGAATGAAGCTAGGGTTGAGGAAGTTTGGGGGAAAACTGGGGAGAAATTGGAGGAAAGGCGAGGGCTTTGGAGTGGAGGTTCAACTGTCGATGGGTTTCCGCGTCGTAGGCGTGGGTTTAGGAATCCGGGACACTGCGGTAGAAGTGATCTCGGCCGTTGATTCTATTCCCGAGGAAACGAAGATCGTTGCTTCTGGATTTGATTTTGCATATTCCCCCTTAGTATCTTTACGAGTTGCAGATTAATACCTTAAATCTGTAGAATCGCTTCGAACCCCCGAAGTGTTGGGATAGAAACTAAACTAACTCATGAATATACAAAAATATTGGGATACAAATAGATTATATTTTGTGTACCCCTTCAAATCTCATATGTCACATAATTTAGTGATAAAAAAAAGATATACTCAAGAGTAAGAAAAAGCAGATCACCATAATTAATTTTTACTTTACAAAAAATAAAATAAAAAAGAAAAGTAATATAACGTATATCTCCTGAAATAACTCAAAATAACACACAACACAATAATCACGTCTAAGTTTCGGATGATTATTTTTTATTTGAAACAAAAAAATTGCTTCAAATCTTAGACTGATTTGAGCTTAAAGCCAAGAAATAATGACTTAATCCATAAAGGTCCGTTTGCTTGAATTTCTAATGAATTTATAGTGGTAGCATCGAATCCAATCTGAACTTAGTTTAAAGGATAAGGACTTGAATAGGAATTTAAACATGTTTTCTGATATGATTGGATTTGAATCAAATTTTGAATGCGAATAAAATTTGGATTTTTTTTTTTTATAATTTGCATAAACATCTCACCAATTTATATTGTTATCTTAATTTAATCATGTAGAATAAGTCTCTAGACACTTCAAATTTTGACTTAGCATTGAACCATGAGAATGTAATAATTGAATATTGAAGATATATCAAATTATCAAATGATAGTTTAAATAAATGCTAACGGAGCTATCTCATAGGCTTATCATAAATAATCTTATTTAATGCATCCTTTGACAAGTCAATGAAATTCTACCCCTTCCCTTATTGCTTGACCTTTCCTCAGCAGCATTTAATACTTGAAGAATATTTTTTCAGCAATAATTTATGCATGACTTACGTGGACAAGACGAAGATAGTAAGGATAAATTGAAGTGTATGAAAGCAAAGTTGTTATTTGAGGTAGATGACGGGTGAGTTCCAAATTGAATCATTTAAGTTAGAAAAGTCAATAAAAAAAATTCAAAAGGTAGATTGCGAATAAAAGTGTTCAAGCTAAAGATTCTTTAATATATCGAGTCATTGTGAGCTTGGTAGCTTCGGATAAGAATGAACTCATGGGAAGGATCAATCGAATTCACTATATTCGGTTCAATAACACCAATATATCAACCGATTAATCCGCAGCTTCTTTAATAGTCAATCTCAATGAATCTGGAATTAATTTCTTCATTTACTAAGAAAATTAACAAAATGATTATATGAGATCACAAGATTCGAATATGCGAAATTTGTAAGAGTATTATAAATAACAAAGCAATCAGAGAGATGAGGGACTAATATCTAATTTTTCATTCTATCTTCATTCTTGAGGGTAGAACTGACTTGAGCATCAAAATGACAGTCGCTAGAGAATTTCTGGTGGTCTTCTTCACGGCTCTCTTCTATGCATATCAAATGAAAGACTATCTAGCAGATCAAGATCTCAAGAAGCCTCTCAAATCGAAATAAGTTGATAATTAGACTCCATCAACAGTGGTGCTTTTATTGAGATCTGTTTTGCTACTCTTCTTTGCAAATCCAAGAGAACTCTGATGGTCCTCCTGCCATGCCTCCTAGAGCAACATGATGGTCATCATCAAAAAATCTCCTTGCGAGGTAGATGGCCATGGCACCAGCGAAATCACACAATTCATTCAATGGATCGGGCGAGCTGACCCAGTGGACCAATTCAGCGATTCAAATGCCATAACAACCTTGGACACCTCCTCTTCAAACGATACCCGAGGCACCGCTAGGACCTCCAAACTCGATGAGTTGCCAGTAGTTTCAGATCTTGACAATAGTCATCCAACAGATGACTCAGCTCCTCAATATTCAAGCGCAAGTTATGCAGAACCTTCATACATAACAATTGTAAAATCAAGCTCAAGCAATACTGAGCCTACCACTTCATCATACTCAGCAGCTAGCTCATGCTCCAACACCAACCTAGGTGCCATGCCGAACTAATGAGGTGAATCCTCACATCATCTCGCATTGAATCCTGCACAACCTAGCGGCTATCTTTACCAAAGTTAGTACAACTCCTCGGTTGTTCCTCCTCTTCTTCGGTACCATGCCTCGAGAGACTATGAAAGGTATGATCCTACATATGATACGGTCGATGAGGCCACATATCACACATATACTTGTCAAGCCACGATTAGAACTGTCTGAGGCAACCAAAGGAAGGTTATCTCACATTCAAGCTGAGAACCACTCGAGGCACCAACTCATCTAACCCATGTGAGATATAACACCCCTCTAATGTCTGAGGTAGTGTACTCCTCTATACAACTAAAGTTCTGACAATCTCCCTATGAAGTGTATGATGGTACAAAGGATCCAGTAAATCATATTAGCATATTTAAGAATGTCATGATCCTATAATGAGTGTGGGACTCAACCATGTGAAAGTATTTTTTTATGACTCTGCAAGGTACAGCCCAAGTCTGGTACTCCAGACTTTCGAGATACTCTATTATTTGCTTTAAAGATATGGCAAATAGGTTCATGTAGCAATTTGCCTCATTAGTACCTCAGTGAAAAGATCCCTCCACATTATTGATACTGAAACAAAAAGAAAGCAAAAGCCTAAGAGGGTACTTAGCTCAGTTTAACAATACTTGACTTGAGGTCATCGAGCTAGACAGTTTTATCATCCATACAACTAAAGTTAATGGGATCCAATAAGCTTAGGTTACCTATGAAATGGCTTGCTAACCTCCCAGAAGCTTCACAAAGTTTATCCAGTTAGTCTAAAAATACATTAATGTCGAAGAAGTGATCACGACCAAGAGAGAGTTTGAGAGTTTTAGTAAATCAAAGAAAGAATATTGGGAAACAAAGCTCCCTAAGCTAAAGAAATTGAGAATTGAGCGAAGGGAGTACAAGCCTAAAGAACGAAGGCCTGAGTTTCAAGCTTACACCCCATTGAACAATTTGAGATCCAAAGTCCTTGCTCAAATTGAACACCAAGATCTCCCACAGAGGTTTTTACTAATCCACACAACTTGGCAACACTTTGGCAAGTCAAGGTATTGCCATTTTTATCAAGAGTATGATTATGATACTGAAGAATGCAAGTACCTTAAGGATAAAATCGAGAGGCTCATATGAGATGGACATCTCAGATAATTTATTTATTGAGATGAGAGAGTAGAAGAGACTCATGCAAGGGAGCTCCGTCCTCAGAAACCCCCACAAAGGAATCCCACTCTAAAGCCACACAACCCCCCGATAAAAGGAAACTTTAATATGATCTTGGTAAGCCCACCAGCCCAATGTAAAGCCTTGGCATCAAACAGCAAACGTCGAACTATCATTGAGAGGTAGGAGGCTTAGGAGGAGCCCACAAAGAGGCAATATTCTGAACCTGAGTATCAGAATATAATCTTCTTTACAAAGGACTTATAAAGGATTTTAACATCCCACAATGATATACTAGCAATCTCGGCAGTTCTGAACGACTATACTACACAATGTATCATGGTGGATACAGAAAGCTTGCCTAATATCTTGTTCACTAGGACCTACGACCAAATGAAAATTGAGTAGAAGTAGGAGTTGTATGTCAGGACGCTCACCGGATTCACTGGAGATTTAGTTACTTTGATCAGCATGATTGACCTACTCTTTACGGTCAAAGGAAGCCCCAGAATCACCACTATCAAATTAAAATTTATCGTAGTTTGGATATGTTTGACATACAATATGATACTAGGTCATCCAGAGTTTAATCAACTTCAAGTGGTAATTTCAACATTTCACTTAATTATGAGATTTCTAACTAAATATGGCATAGATGAAGCATGGGATAACCAAAATTTTGCTAAGAGATGCAAGGTCTCTTATTGAAAAAACAACACCGACCTAAAAGGCAAAGGTTCGATAGTGGCCAAAATCAATGAATCTTCCCTCAAATCAAAGAAGGATCATGCTGAATTCATGTAACAGTTTGTCAACCTCATCGTCAATAAAGACTTGAGAAGAACATTGAAGATCAGTACAAATCTCACAAAACCTTTTCACACAGAATTAGGAAAGATCTTGCAAAAGAATCAGAAGTTCTTTGCATGATCTCTGAAAGATCTATCCAGTATAGACCCCTTGGTCGCTCAGCATGAACTTGCAGTGGCAGAAGTCCACAAATTAGTTAAATAGAAGAAGAGGTAGTTCGCTTCCAAGTGTCAAAGAGTCATCACTGAAGAGATAAATAAATTGCTCAATGAAGGATTTATCAGAGAAGTCTATTACCTTGAGTGTTTGGCGAATATTGTGATAGTGAAAAAGGCCAACGGCAAGTGGAGAATGTGCATCGATTTCACTAACTTAACAAAATCTATCCGAATGATGGCTACCCTTTGCCCAAGATAGATCAACTTGTGGATTCTACCTTGGGCCTTTAACTCCTAACTTTTTAGATGCATTCTTAGGTTACCACTAAATATAGATGCACCCTAAGAATAAGGAAAAAATAACCTTTATCACAAACCAAGTTATATTCACTGCATCGCCATGTCATTTGGTCTGAAAAATGCAAGTGTGACGTACCAAAAAATAGTGAATAAGGTTTTTGACACTTAGCTCGGAAGGAATGTGGAAGCCTATATCAACGATATGATGGTGAAAAGTTTCTACGCCAAAGAATATTTGAAGGATTTGGAAGAAACTTTCAACATACTGTAGAGGTTTAGGTTGAAGATGAATCTTGAGAAATGGGCATTCGAAGTAGGTTTGGATAAATTCGTCGGGTACTTTGTCTCAGAGTCGAAAATTGAGGCTAACCCTGAGAAGATCGAGGCTATGAGGAAAATGAAGCCCTCAAATTCTCTTAAAAAATATAGACTTATGGGTCGCTTGGCGGTACTCAACTACTTCTTATCAAAAGTCGGGAGAAAATGTCTTCTTTTTTTCAAAGCACTCAAGTAAGGCTTAGGATTTGAATGGACCAAAGAGTCCGATTGAGCCTTCGAGGACTTAAAAAAAAAATACTTGGTTGAGCCTCTTCTACTAGTAAGACTCTAGCCAAATGAGGTATTATTTTTCTACAATATGACTTTAGACCAAGTAGTGAGTTCGGTGCTGATCAACGATCAAGGTGGGAAGCAGCATCCCATCTTGTGAGTTATGTACTTGTGCGAGTGGAGACTTAGTACCCTTCTCTAGAAAAGCTTGCATACGTTGTGGTGCTAGCAATTTGGAAGCTCCACCCATACTTCCAAGCACATTTAGTTACAATGCTCATCAATCTTCCACTTTGATAAACACTACAAAAATTAAAGACTTCAAGGAGATTACTCAAGTGATCAATTGAATTAAACTAATTCGAGGTGACTTTTGAAGCTCGAAAGACTATCAAAGCACAAGCCCTGATAGACTTCAGGGTGGAAATCACCTCATACCCATCTGGATTAGAATATAAACCATGATAGGTTTGGGTTGATGGCTTATCTTGCGAGTTGGGGTGTGGCATAAGAGCAGCCCTCCAAAGTCTAAATGGAAGAGTGGCTAAATACTTCACTAAGTCGGTGAAAATCGAGCCGCTTTCCATAATCATCGAAAAGAAGATCCATGAGTTTCTTTGGTATAATATCATTTTTATATTTGGGCTTCTAGGAGTGTTGATCACAGATAATGGAAAGTAATTTGATAGCTAAAAGTTCAGGAAGTATTGTACTAATCTCCACATTGAACAAAGATTTATCTCGATGGCATATCCCTAAGCCAATGGCTTGGCCGAGGTAACAAACCGAGCCTTGCTCACAAGGATAAAGAAACATCTCGAGAGGATGAAGGGCATCTCATTTGAAGAATTACCACATATTCTGTGGTCCTATTGGATCACTTGTTGGACAACAATTAATGAGTCACCCTATATGTTGGCTTATAGGGTTGAATTAGTCATCCCTGTGAAAATTGGACTCACTTATTCACAAGTTCAGAGTTACTATCCGTCGCTAAACGAAAAAAATAATCGGCTTGAGAAGGACTTTGTGTTGGAAGTTTGAGAAAAGGCTCACATTAGGATCATCGAGTACCAACGACAAGTGGCATGTTACTACAATACCTAGGTTTGTAGTCGAGAATTACAACCAGGCGATTAGATACTCTGCCAAGCTGAGCTTGTCAACCTGACCTTGGGGAATCTCTCTAAACTAGATTGTCCCATTCAGAATCTCTGAATAGTGAGGCCAGGAGCCTTCAAGATCAAGCACCTAAATGGCCAAGTATTCCCAAGGACATGACACATCGACAATCTTAAAAAGTTCTATATTTAAAACCATGTGTCACTCATTTTTCAACAAATTTTGTGACCTTGGAGTAGACAATACATAAGATCTCGATCCAATGCTAGGCACAAAGACCTTGGACCAGACGAGGCATAAGACCTCGGTTCAAATAAAGCACATAAAACCTCGGCCTAATGTTAAACACAAAGACCTTAGATTAGATAAGGCACATAAGATCTCGACTCAATATCAGTCACAAGGACCTCAGATTAAATGAGGCATAATACCTTGGCATAATGCCATATACAAAGATCTCATACCATATGAGGCAAAAGATCTCAGATTAGACGAGACACGTAAGGCCTCGATCTAATGTCATGCATAAACACCTTAGACCAGACGAGGTATAAGACCTCAGATTAAACGAGGCACATAAGGTCTCAGCCCAATGCTAGATACAAAGACCTTGGACTAGACGAGACATATGACCTTAGATCAGATAAGGTACATAAGATTTTGATCCAATGCCAGGCATAAAGACCTCAAATCATATGATGCACATACGACCTCGACCCAATGCCATGTACAAAGACTTCAAATCAGATGAGGCATAAGACCTTGGTCCAATACTAGACACAAAGACCTTAGATCATATGAGGCATAATACCTCGGATTAGACAAGCGACATAAGAACTCTGTCTAATGCCAAACATAAAGATCTCAGATCAGACGAGGCATAAGACTTTAACTCAATGTCAAGCACAAAGATCTTAGATCAAGGCATAAGACATTGATCTAATGTTAGGTATCAGGGGCCTCAGAATAGATGAGGCAAAGGGTTTAACCCCATACCAAGCAAAAGGTTCTATGGTGCCTCAATGAAGGACCGTATCAACCAAAGGAAGCTGTAATACAAGACACCGACCAAACTGCAAGGATAGAGCCAAGTTTGCAACCCAATGGTGTATAGCGATGGCTGAGGCATCCCTATTTAAGAATACACTTGAAGAGAACCTAGGATGATTTGCACCAAGCTAATACTTGAGAAATTCACCTTGAAGAAAGTCGGTACGCATGACCATCTTAGCCATCGAAAACATTCAGACAAGATTAGATAAAGTTAAAAAGTCGAAAGAACAACTCAAAAAGCATAAAGACACAGGAGAAAAACAAAATTTTATTGAGCCAGGAGAAGAAACTAGTACAAATTTTTTTACTACATGGTAAAAGAAAAATAGGAAACTAATAAAAAAGGATTAAAGGCACTAAAGACTCCCTTGACCCACCAAGCCGTTGAGCTTGAACTTTAGCCTCTGCTACCTCCTCCCCCTCTAGATCCTCACTTACCATCTTCGCAGCAGCCTCCTTCTCTATTTGATGAAGCATCGCGTACTCCCATTTGAATCGTCGGATCCTCAAGTCATTGTAGAGCTCAACATAGAGATCTTTAGGGTTAAAGTCAGAGTCGTGATGGGTTTGCTTTACTGTATCCCTACAAACAAAGTAACCCTTAGTAAATCCTTTGATGGAGAGCTTAGCATGATCCTTGAGATATTCGTTGCTGGCCTTGAATTCTATGATAGCATGCAACTTAGCCATTTTTAGGGCGTCAGTGTACTCTTTACTTCGAAGGTAGTTGGTGACAATAGGGGCATTGGTCTCCTCAAATGCAGTTTGGTGCCGAGTTTTCATCACCTCCATCTCAGTCTTCATTGCCTTCATATTCAATAAGGCCAAGTTGCATTCAGTGGTAAGGAGGTTCTTCTCTTTCTCTGCCTTTCTCTTTGACTCCTCCATGCAGCTTCGGATGGACATGAGTTGAGAGCAAAGCATATCCATCTCTTCCTTGACCTTGGTCTTCTCAGAGCTTGTTTCCCTCTGAGTCTCATAAAAGTGTCACCCTATGAAGTGAAAAAAATACAAGACCTGTAGCTGAACTAAAAATTAGAATACTAAAATAAGGAAAGAATGGGAGAAGTTAAGCTTGGGTAAACTTATATCGCGATAAGCTCTCACCCACCTTAGGAAAAGCTTGTCAATGGAGAGTTTGGTGATGGAAAAGCCTTCGTTCTTTCCAAAGAAACTGAGAAAATTCTCCCCAACATCGATCACCCTCGGAGCACTTTGAGAGCTGGTCCACACCTCGAAGCAAGTTGGGGAAGAGGCATAAATGGCTCTTTTGCCATGATCAACCTTCTTCATCGAGTGAGGAGGGATTGGATGCGGTCACCCGAGGAGGCAGCTTGGGAAGGAGAAGGAGAGGAACGAGGTGATACTCGTCTTTTCTTTCCTGCACCTCATCTGTTTCTCAACTCTTCTCCTCCTCTCCTTTCTTTCTCTTCCCTTGGCTTGGAGCCATGGTAGGAGGAGGAGTGGGAATTTCTAGTACAACGGGCTTCTTCTGAGCTAACAATACATGAGAAGCCCCTCCTTGCTACTTCAGCATCTCGTTCGTAAAGCTAAGCTCAATGATCTCTATAAGCACAACACCACTTTGTTAAATCGAAGAAAAATTTACTGAAAAATGAATGAAGCCCTAGCCTTGAGGGCTAAGTTCTATATTTGAATAACGGATAAGCCATGCTCTTCCAAATAGGTCTCATCAAACCATGTGGGAATAGACCTAACTTCTTTTACCTCCTCGACCTAAGATACTAAAAGGCGGTACACTTCGGAAAATATTTCAAGGTCGGTCCTATAAAAAAAAAATTACCCCACTCATGCAAGAGGCCCAAACCAACCTTGAAAAGACTCTTAACATAATGATCCTTCCAAGCATGAATGAAGCTGGGAATAGAGGCAAAGAGTTTATACTACTTCTTCAGACAAAGTACCACTTACCTCCTATACTGGAACCTTGATAATCCTTAAAGGCATTCCTAAATATTTCTATAATTTGGGGAATGATCTTTAGAGGTACTTAGGGTTCGGAAGGCTGTGATAAATTTCATACATTGAGAACAATCTGATTTGGAGTTATATCTTAATCTCTTAGAATGTCTCAGGTAAAAGAATCTACATGATATCCAAACCCACTTTCAAATATCTCTCAATAAGTGAAAAACTTAAAGTTGAATCTCTCCCTAAGGGTTTTACTATATTCTTCTGACTCCTACAGGTCTAACTCGATTTCATCTGAAAAGCCAAAGATATTGACTAACTGCTCAAGGTTTTTCTTTTCGAGGGTAGACTCAGAAATTCAAACCCTCATCTTGAGATCAATTAACAAAATACTTAAGATATGATCATTAAGAGCAAAAGGAAAAACTTAAATAAGTGAACTTACTTAAAGCCGACAATAGAATACTCAGGATCTCTGGAATGGTCCCACGTGAACTCTCTATCGCAGATGGAGCTGTGAAGGGCATGACAAAAGATGCAGGAATGCGTCACGAAGGAAGAGGTCATTTTAAAAATGGATGTGTTTATGTAGAGTTTGAAATCCTACTCTGAATTAGAGTTGAATCCTGATGAGTCAAATTTATACGTTAGATTTGAACCCAAATTAGGATCAAAAACTAAAACAAGATTTGGAAGAAATTGAGACTTACAAATAAACTCCTAAAAATTTATATTTACAAATGAATCTCAAATTCTATCAAAAAGGATTCTCAAAGTTTTAGAATTTTACAAATGTGTTATTTTTAAAAAAAACCTCTAAAATTTGTAAAATTTCATTTTGGTCCGTTTTCTCTTGAAAAATTTATAAATAAATCCCTCAAAATTTTTATTTACAAATAAGTCCAAATTTTATTCAAAAAAGATCCCGAGAATTCTAGAATTTTACAAATATATTTTTTTATAAAAAGTCCCCTAAAATTTATAAAATTATATTTTTCGTTCAACTTTTTTGAAAATTTACAAATAAATCTCTTAGAATTTTTATTTATAAATAAATCTAAATTTTATTAAAAAATGGTAAAAATTTTAAAATATGTGATTTTTTATGAAAAAATCTCTAAAATTTACGGAATTACTCTTTTATCTAAATTTTCAAAAAAATTTATAAATAACCTTATAAAATTTATCATTCGAAAATAATACAAAATATGAATTTTCTCACAAATAAATCCCAATCAATTACCTAATTTTAGTATACAAAATTCACCATAATCAAATTATACTTATTATATCTTCTCAATTTGGGTCCCAAATCTTCTTTAAAACTTATAAAAAAACTGAGAAACCTGCAAAAATAAACACGGCAATGAGGAGGGATCAAATAATGAACGGAAAGGAGAACTCAAAGATCGAGCATAGTAAAATATCCAAAACCTTTCTATTTTTCCTCTCCTTTCGCTTGTTCTTCTCTTTCTATTCTTGCAAGGTATTTGTATCCCTGCCGCAGCCATGCTGTCATCTGCCAATCTCTACACTATGGTGCCATGTTGGAGCTTCATGTCCTTCCACCATCCTAATGATGAGGCTATCCTTCATCCCTACGAACGAGCCCAACGGCCCGTACTTCCATGGCTAGAACCACCGCGAGCACTGTCGTGCTCGTCTCCTCCAATCTCCACCAATTTCTTCTTCCCCAGTGGTCCCACCACCCTTGACGACCCCCTCGCTGCCCTTCCTAGCCGCCGGCTCCAAGTTCTTGCCCTCCTTCGCACGCCAGCACCCTCCCCCACCACAGAGGAAGCAGACCGGATTTGGCCAACAGGTGGCCAGATTCGGCCAAGAGAAGTGGCGGCGAGGCATCCCCTGCCTTGCCACGAATGAAGGCGGTTGGATTCGGCCGGGAGGCGGCCAGATCCGGCTCAAAATAGGCACGGTGGAGCACCTCTCACCGTATCGCGGCCGCGACTGGCCAGATCCGGCCATCTCTGGTCGGAGGAGATGGCCAAGTCCTGAGGCTCGGCCAGGAAAAAAAGGCGATAATTATCTATAAATTTCTGTAATTAACTTTAATTACTCACAGCCCTTAATTTTCAAAATTATCCGCACCAACTCATTTTCGAAAATATTTATCCATACTCCCATAATTATTATTTATCCATATTTTACCCCATTATTTTTATAATTAAATCCTTAAAAAAAAAATTTATATTTAAGACCCCGAAATTTGGTTTTTTACAAATAACACCCCGAAATTATTCTGATTTATAAACAAATCTCCGAAATTCGGATTTTTGCAAATAACACCCGAAATTATTCCGATTTATAGAAAAGTCCCCGAAATTTGACGGCGGCCGAAGTGGTGGCGAGCGGGTGGCGATGGCGGAGGTCGGCGCCCCGGCACGAGGGCGCGAACGGCCGAGGCCGACGCAGTCCGCGCCCGTGTGCGGGGGACGGAGGCCGAGGCCGACGCGCCGGCACGAGGGCGCGGACGGCCTCGACACACGGGACGGACGCCGAGGTCGGCGCACCGGCAGCGGGCGCGAACGGCCTCGGCCTCGGCCTCCGTCCCTGGCATGCGTGGGCCTCCGTCCCCGACCTTCGTCCCCGGCCTCCATCCCCGGCACGCAGGCGCAGACGGAGGCCGAGACCTTGGACGAGGACGGAGGCCGAGGCCGAGGTCGTCCGCGCCCGCTACCGGCACGCCGGCCTCGGCGTCCGTCCCACGTGCCGAGGTCGTCCGCGCCCTCATGCCGGCGTGCCGGCCTCCGCCTTCACTCCCGCCACCGGCGTCGCTGCCCGCTCGCCGCCACTCCGGCCGCCGTCGAATTCGAGGACTTTTCTGTAAATCAAAATAATTTCGGAATGTTATTTGCAAAAATTTGAATTTCGGGGACTTATCTATAAATCGGAGTAATTCCTGGGTGTTATTTACAAAAAGCTGAATTTCGGGGCCTTAAATATAAAAAAATAAATTTTTAAGGGTTTAATTGTAAAAATAACGGGGTAAAATCGAAATTTTTTGGGAAAAAATTGATTAAATAATAATTAGAGAGTGTGAGTAAATATTTTCGAAAATAAGGAGGGTGTGGGTAATTTCGAAAATGACGGGGGATTGTGGATAATTAAAGCTAATTACAGAAACTTATAAGTAATTATCCCTAAAAAAAATAATGGTTTACAAGTTAAAGGAGGAGAAGAAGATGAATAAAATAAAATAATAATAATAATAAATTGACAAACAAAAAAAAGTAGTTGGCAGCCACAAGAGGAGCGATAGGGTATGAAAGTGAAGAGAAAAAAAGAAATTGCTCCCCCAAAAAGTTACGGTTTTATCTCCATTTTTTGCGCTATCATTACCATGATTATTCGTGGCCATTTAAAGACAACATTAGAGACGACGGCTAGATAACGATGAAGATGGTGGGTTTTGTGATTTTGTTACGGCCACTTGTAATTTCCTTGATGATGACAGACCCCTTGACCCTTTTATGACTACTCACGGCCATTTCGAAAATAGCAAATTTTTATTACCAAAAATTAGTTTTTGAGCTCATATTATATTTAATTTTCGGGCTTGTTTTCAAGTTAGCTTTTGAGTTTAGACTCAATCAACCTTCAAGCTTGTGACTAAGTTAGTTTTTGGGTTTGTACTTACTAGTCTTCAAGCTCGTGTCCATAACTAGTTTTCAATCTCACACTCAGTCAGTCTTTTGGTTGGCACTAAGCCAGTCTCAGGCTTGCATTCAAATTAGTTTTTGGGCTTGCATTTAAGCCAATATTCAAGCTCGCATCAAACCAACCTTAGCTCTCGCATCAACTAGCCTTCGAGCTTGCATTTTAACCAATTTTCAAACTTATATTAAACTAGTCTTCGGGCTCACATCCAAACTAACCTTTGAGCACGTATCCAAGCCACCATTTGAACTCACACTTAGCCAGCCTTCGGGCTCACATACTGCCAATCTTTAAGCTCGCATCCAAACTAGCTTTTGGACTCGCGACCTATCTAGCCTTTGGGCTCGTATCCAAGCCAGCTTTCGGGCTCGCGACCTAGATAGCCTTTGGGCTCACACATAACTAACCTTCGGGCTCACACTCAACTAGCCTTCGAGGTTGCGACCAAGCCAGCATTCGGGCTCGCATCTAAGCCAACCTTTGGACTCGCACTTAGCCAATCTTCTGATTCATATCATAACTAGTCTTTGGGCTCGCATCCTTATATCAGCCTTCAGACTCACATCTAAGTCAGTCTTCCAACTCGCATCCAGTCAACCATTGGGCTCGCACTAAACCAGCTTTCGAGCTCACAAACTAAGCCAAACTTCGGGTTTGCACATTTAAAATTAAGCTATGGGTCCATTTAAAATCATCATAAACAACCAAAGACCCTCAAATCAAACTACTCAACATGGAGTAATTTAATTATATTAAAATTAAACTCAATTAAAATAAATGGACTAAGGCCAAGTTGGCTCAAATAGACTTGAATTGGTTAAAAAAAGGACTAAAACCGAAATTAAACTAAACTCCAGAAAATTTAACTAGACTCGAGATTTAACCCTAACTAGACTCGAGATGGGTTGATTTAAAAAATCAAATTGAGTTCAAATCAAATCCAATCTGAATTGAAATAAGTCCAAATCAAACTCTAACTGGGTTAAATCAAATCTAAATTAAAAGGACAAACTCAAAGTTAAACCAAAACCAGGTTAGGCTGATCTTAAATTAGAACAAAATTCAGCTAAATTGGCTTGAACTTGAACTAAAGTCCAACAGACTTAGACTTTGTAGAGGTCCAACACAAGGTCAAAACTTAATTCAAGCTAAATAAAATTAAACTCAGACTCGAACTATATTAGTCCCAATGAAATTAATTAGGGTCAAACTGAGTCCCGTTGGGATTGTTGAAACTTTAGAAATATTCCAAAATTATGAACAAAGAGTGATGTCACCCTCTGATCTGAACCTAAATTAGTTCGAATATAACTAAATAAGGTCAAACCAAGTTTCACTGGATGTGCTGAATCTTTGACAATACTCTAAGACTATAAATAAAAGGTGATGTTACGATCCTAATCTAAACCATAATTAATTCAAATAGAGTTAAATAAAGTCAAACTGAGTATTACTGGGTGTGCTATAAAAGTCTTCAACAATTCTTTAAAGCTATATCCAACTCTTTAAGTTGTTGGTGACACTATTAAACCAAAGAAGGTAATTACCAATAAGCTGAAAGCTTTTGGTCATACTTCAAGTTAGTCAACTCCAGAAGCTATTAACGATACATCTTTTGAGTTAAGTCAATCCAAAAATATTAGCAATATTTTAAATCAAACCAAACTAAGGCAGACTTGAGCTCACTTAGTCAGTTAGCCATAATGTCTCATTTAAAAGAAGTTAATCGCCAACACAAAGTTATTAGCCATACTTCAAACCTACACCAAACCCCATAAGATGTTGGTGATGCTACCAAACCAAAAAACTTAATCGCTAATATGCTCAAAGTTATTGACTACACTTGAAAATTATATCTAACTCTATAAGTCATTGGTGACACTGCTAAATTAAAGAATTTAATTACCAACACACTCAAAACTGTTGACCACATTTTGAAGCTATACCCAACTCTCATAAGCTATCAGTGACGCTACCAAATTGATGAAATTAATCAACAATGTACTTAAAAAGCTATTGACCAAACTTCAAACTAGTTAATCCTATAAGCCATTGACGGCACGCCCTTTCAAGCTAGCCAACTCCATAAGCAATTGACGATGTGTCATTCAAGCTAGTCAACCTCAGAAATAGTTGACATTGCATTTTTAAGTTATATCTAATCTTATGAGCTGTTGGTGATGCTACCCAAATTACGAAACTATTGCCTACGCCTTATTGACTATGAAAACCTTTCAAAGACCAAAAAAGTTATTGCCCATGCGTTATTGGCTACGAAAATACTTCCAAAAACTAACAAAGTTATTGTTTATAACCTATCAATATAGAAATATTTCGAAACCAAAGAAGTTATTACTTATGTCTTATTAGATATGAAAATACTTTCAAAACTAAAGAAGTTATTACTTACGCCTTATCGGCTATGAAAATACTCCATCATAAACAATAAAGAAGTTATTATCTACGTCCTATCGGTTATGAAAATACTTCAAGGTTAAATGGAGTCATCACCTATGTCTTATCGACTAACGAAAATGGTCAAACCCTAATGAAATTATAGCTAACACCTTATTGACTAATAGAAATACTCCAACTCAAATAAAGTTATCGTCGACGCCTTATTAGCTTTGAAAATACTTCAAATTTTGAAGTTATTATCGATGCTCAAAACAATTAGAAACACTTCAAATTTCTCCCATTTTCTTTCACAATTCAGGTCGGATGCCACGTGGTACAATGTAGGCAGGAGCAGGGTAGCAGCATGCATCAAAACTTCTTCTCTACTCTTTTCCTTTCTTCATTTTTTTTATTTTCTATAATTCAATGTAAAAATTTATTGTGAAGTGAGGGTATACCCTTACTTAAACTATATATCCTTTCTTAAAATCAATTAGATACTTTCTTTTTTTTCTTTTTTTCTTTTTTTTATTAGCTAGATTTTTCACTTTAGGAGATTTCTAACAATTATCGAAGTAATTAACAATAGGGGCTTATATATGTTGAAAGTCATATTTCCATAATACCTGATAGCGCATTTCAAATTAAAATTTTTTTTTATGATTTGAGGTCGCTCCCCTGGGCCTCCACTATCCTAGACAGCCGAAATCGATACCACAAGATGGAGTGACGAAGACAGTGGTATAGGACCGAAATTAACCATTCTGGATAACGAAGACCACAGAGAGTAATATTGAAATAATTAATAAAAAATAGGTAATTTGAATGCACAATTAGGTATTGTAAAAATATAACTTTCAACAGACGTAAGTCCCTGTTATTAATTACTTTAATAATCGTCAAAAATCTCCTATAGTGAGAAACCTAACTAATAAAATAGAGACAAAAAAAAGCATAATTTGATTCATTTTGAGAAAGAGATACATAACTTAAATAATGACATACCCTCACTTTACATTTTAATAAATTTGAATGCATAAATGATATAAAATAAGAAGAGAAATCGGAAGAACTTAATGTTTGCTACTGTCACACTCTTGTGTGTTGGATCGTGTAGAGTTTAACTTAGAGAAGCATTGATTTGATTTTTGGTGAATGTTAATGGTTTGGTTTAATAGTATCATTTGGCTGGACATGAAAGGTGATGAGAAGAGTTTGAAGTGTTTTCAATAATTTTGAGCCTCGACAATAACTTTATAGATGACATTGTTGGCGACTTATCGGGATTAGCTTGAAGTATTTCTGACAGTTTTAAGCTTTGGTAATAACTTTGTGATTTGAAGTGTTTTCATTAGTCAATAAAATATAGTCGATAATTTCATCATTTGGAGTATTTTCATAACCGATTAGGTGATAACTTCATTATTTAAAGTATTTTCATAGCTGATAAGGTGTAGGTGATAATTTCGTTGTTTGAAGTATTTTCATAACCGATCAGGTGTAGATGATAACTTTATTATTTAAAGTATTTTCATAGCCGATAAAGTGTAGGTGATAACTTCATTATTTGAAGTATTTTTATAGTCAATAAGGCATATGTGATAACTTCATGGTTTAAAGCATTTTCATAAGTAATAAGGCGTAAGCCATAACTTTATGGTTTGAAGTATCTTCATAGCCAATAAGACGTAGGTGATAACTTCGTATGTCAAAATATTTTGATAGTTAATAAGGCATAAGTAATAACATCATTTGAATAAGGCATTACAGCTAACTGACTAAGTTAGTTCAAGCTTATCTTAGTTTGACTTGATGGTTTGAAGTATTTTCATTAGCTAATAAAGCATTGATGATAATTTCATAATTTGAACTATTTTTATTGCCAATAAGACACATGCAATAACTTCATGATTTGAAATATTTTTATAACTAATAAGACGTAGGTGATAACTTGATAATTTGAAGTGTTTCCATAGTCAGTAAGGGGTATGCGATAATTTTATGATTTTGAAATATTTCTATAGCCAATAAGGCATAAACAATGACTTCATTTAAACAAGACATTATAACTGGCTAATTAAGTGAGTTCCAGCCTACCTTAGTTCGGTTTACTTTGAAATCTAGACTTGGTTTGATTTTAAATCCAATTTGATTCAGTTCAATATTCAAAGCTCGATTTTGATTTGAGTCTTATTTAATTCAATTCAATATTTAGAACTTGATTGAATTCTAATTCACTTAGTCCATTTGGTTTCTTCTTCCCAAAACTTTTAGTTGTTGAGTTCGCACTGATGTCTTGTAGCATAACTAGGGGAACCATGTGAAATATCCACTTTCAAAATTACTTTTGACATTGACGATAAATATTTAATTTGTAATGATAAATTCAATTTACCAAGCTTGGCATTTATTTTTAGAAAAATATTTGTCAAATACTGATCAATGACTCTAATTGAGGCAATACTAATTTTCGACTCGAGTGATTTGGCTCAATTCAGTGTTTAGAACTTAATTTTATTCAAGTTTGGTTTCATTCAATTCAGGTCAAGTTTGACATTGTGTTGTGCCATTACTGGGTTCTTATTGAACCCTTAATTGATATTAGATCCAAATCATGATAGATTCTCATCAGATCCTAATGGATCTTGGGTCCAACTCTTGATCAGATCTTAATGGATCTTTAATGGATTTTGGATCCGATCTTTAATGGGCTTTTAATGATGAATTTTGGATCCAACCCTTAATGGGTTCCTAATAGATCCTTAACAGATCTTGGATCTGACCTTGATGGGTTCTTAATAGATCCTTAATAGATTTGGGTTTGAATCTTAGTGAACTTAGATTCGAGTTCAAGTCAATTCAGGTTTAACTTAATTTTAGTTCATGCTCAACCTTTTTTTGATTTAGGTTTAACCTATTTTTGGTTTGAATTTGAGTTTGACTTGATTCGATTAGGGTTTAGTTTGAACTTGATTTAACCCAACTAGTGTTTGATTCAAATCCAATTTAACCCAATCAGGGCTTAATTCGAATTTAATTTGATATTGCACTAACCCGATTTGAACTTGATTAGGGTTGGATCCAAATTGATTTGATTTAAATTAACTTAATTTGGATTTGGGTCTAGTTCAATTTAAATTTTAGTCTGTTAACTTGATTGACTTAGGTCTATTTAGTAATTCATATGAATCAATATGATTTTATCTGTTCAATGTGATTGAATCATTTTAATTTAATCGATTTAGTTTGAGAGCTCTTAGGCTGCCATGATAAATTTGGGTGAGCCCGCAGACTGACTTTAGTCTAAATGGACATTTAGTAAGCTCACAAGTTGATTTTAGTTTGAATAAATGTTTAACGAACCCATAAATTAGTCTTAGTTTGAATAGATGTTTGGCAAGCTCACAAGCAGGCTTTAGTCCAAATAGACATTCGATAAGCCTACGAGCTAGTCTTAGTCTAAATAAATTTTTTGCGAGCTCGCAGGCTAATTTTAGTCTAAATAGATGTTCGGCGAACCTGTGAATTAGTCTTAGTTCAAATAGACGTTCGGCGAGTTCACAAGCTAGTCTTAGCTTGAATAAATATTTAGTGAGCTCACAAGCTAGCCTAAGTTTGAAATTGATTTCGAGTCAGCCCACAGATTAGCTCTAGACCGAAATTAACTTTTGAATGAGCATGTGGACTAGCCCTAGATTAGTGATGGAGGTCCGTCATTGTATACGAGAGCCATGAGTGGTCACGAGTATGAAAATGATAGTTGTGCATACGTGGATACGATGGAGACGAGCAAGGTCGCAGGTAGTCGTGAGCATGAAGTGAACCAATTTCTCCTTCCTCTAAATCTTTTCTTCTGATGCACCTATGATACCTTCTTTCTGTATTTTTCTTTATTTTTTTATTTTTTTATTATTTTTTTAGCCAAATTTTTTTTTGCTACCAAGTTTTCTTCTTTATTTATTTTTGGGCTAATTACCTATACCACCCATAATTTTCAGTAATTACGAAAAACCCCTCGTAATTTTTATAATTACCTACACCACTTCCCTTTTCAAAATATTTATCTTCACCCGCTGATTGTTACTTAATCAAAATTTTCTCCAAAAATTTCAATCTTACTCTTCGTTATTTTTACAATTAAACCCATAAAAACTTATTATTTATTATTTAACTTTTCAATATTTGTAAATAACACCCTAAAATTAGTCAGATATACAAAAAGTTTTTTTCTCAAACCATTTACAAATAAACAAGCGACGGCGGCGAGGGCGGCAACGGCGGTGAGCGCGCAGGCACCGACACCCGAGGCGAGCTCACGGGCGTGGACGTCGAAGGCCGGCGAGCTGGCGCGGACACCCGAGGCCGTCACGCAAGCACGGACGTCGGCTGGCGAGGATGCGGGCACAGCCGGCAAGGGGCCTATTCGTAAAATTTAGTTTTAAAATAAATAAAATTTGGAATTATTTATAAATAAAAATATTCAAGGGACCTATTTTTAAATATATAAATATTAAACTTGTAATTTTAAATTTTAAATTTTAAAACCTTCAATGTCTTTTTTGTAAAATTTTATTTAAAACATGATAAAAATTTTAACTTATTTATAAATAAAAATATTGAAGAGGTCTATTTGTAAATGTACAACATGAAACTTGTAATTTTAAATTTTAAAATTTCAAACCTTTAATGACTTATTCGTAAAATTTAGTTTTAAAATAAATAAAATTTAGACTTATTTATTAATAAAAATATTCAAGGGGTCTATTTTTAGATGTACAAATGTTATGTTTGTAATTGAAAAAAAATTTAATTATATGTAAATCAAAATTAAATGTTAAATTTATAATTGAAATTTATAATTATATTTAAATTGAAAAAAAATCAAAATCAAAATATGTATAATATGTAATTCGATTCGAGTTATTCGGTTTTCGGTTTAAATATATAATATTGGTTTTGATTTTGATTTTATTTTCAATTTATATATAATTAAATTTAAAATGAAAAAATAAAATAGGTTTAAATTTTCATATTTTTGGTTTAAAATTTTTAATTGCAAGTTTAATATTTGTACATTTATAAATAGACCCCTAAAATATATTTATTTATAAATAAGTCTAAATTTTATTATTTTTTAAATAAAATTTTACAAAGAAGACATTGAAGGTTTTAAAACTTAAAATTTGAAATTACAATTTCATATTTACACATTTACAAAATAGACCCCTTGAATATTCTTTTTATAAATAAGTCTAAATTTTAATCATTTTTAAAATTAAATTTTACAAAAAAGACATTGAAGGTTTTAAAACTTAACATTTAAAATTATAAGTTTAATATTTGTACATTTAAAAATAGACCCATTGAATATTTTTATTTATCAATAAGTCCAAATTTTATTTATTTTAAAACTAAATTTTACTAATAAATCATTGAAGGTTTGAAAACTTAAAATTTAAAATTACAAATTTCATGTTTATACATTTTCAAATAGATCCCTCAAATATTTTTATTTATAAATAAGTCTAAATTTTTTTATTATATTTTAAATAAAATTTTATAAAAACGACATTGAAGGTTTCAAACTTAAAATTTACAATTACAAATTTAACATTTATACATTTAAAAATAGACCCCTTGAATATTTTTATTTATAAATAAGTCCAAATTTTATTTATTTTAAAACTAAATTTTACGAATAAGCCATTGAAGGTTTGAAAACTTAAAATTTAAAATTACAAGTTTCATGTTGTACATTTACAAATAGACCCCTTCAATATTTTTTTTATAAATAAGTCTAAATTTTTTATCATGTTTTAAATAAAATTTTACAAAAAAGACATTGAAGGTTTTAAAATTTAAAATTTAAAATTACAAGTTTAATATTTATACATTTAAAAGTAGACCTCTTGAATATTTTTATTTATAAATAAATCTAAATTTTATTTATTTTAAAACTAAATTTTACAAATAGACCCCTCGCCGGTCGTGTCCGCACCCTCGCCCTCTGACATCCGCGCCCGCACGGCGGCCTCCAGTGTCCGTGCCAGCTTGTTGGCATCGGGCGTCCGCGCCCGCGTGCCGGCGCCCGCGCGCTCGCCGCCTTCACCGTCGCTCGTTTATTTGGAAATAATTTGGAAGAAAGATTTTATTGTAGATCTAACTAATTTCAGGGTATTATTTGTAAATATTCAAAAATTAAATAATAAATAATAAGGATTTAATTATAAAAATAACGGACGGTAAAATCGAATTTTTTTAAAAATAATTTTTGATTAAATAATAATCAAGAGGTATAAATAAATATTTTTTAAAAAAAATTAATGTAAATAATTATAAAAATTAGAGGAGATTTTTTATAATTATCAAAAATTACGGGCTACAGGTAATTAGCCCTTTATTTTTTTTTGCTTGTTTGTTCTTCACCTATCTCCTTCTTTTGACGTGTCTTCTTCGCTTCTTCTCGAAACACCACCAGAACCTAGTTGCCCGGCCTTCCTTTCAGCCGGATCTGGCCTGTCTTCCCAGCGACAAGGCAGAGGAGTGCCCCCTCCTCGTCTTCTTGTGGTCGAATCCGGCTAGATCTGGTCTCAATTGAGGGCAAACAACGGCTCGGGTGGTGAGGAGAGTGGCTAGCGGAGCTTGGGGAGGCAAAACCTATGGTCGAAGGTTGCAGATCGGGCCTCGCCGGTGAGAGGTAGAGTAAGATTAGGGCATGGAGCCGCACGGCCAATGAGGGGCAGAGCTAGGTCATCTCGGAGCTCTCAGAGTGGTGGCTAGGTCGGCGTGGGCGAGGTGGTCCTGGCCGGAGCAGTGGTGGATAGCGATGAGCGCAGTGGGTTTCGGGGCCAGGCACGGGAGGAGATGGCCGGGGATGAAGGCCGGTGGCTCGGAGTGGAGGACAACGGAGCAACGAAGAGCTCAGAGCATGGGTTTGGTATCGGGATGGTTGGAGGCGGTGGGAAGCCCATCAGCGCATCGGAGCAGGGCCAGGCGGGTTCCGTATTCGCAAGGCTAGGGCACGGGACTCATGATTTAGGGCGCGCGTACAATGACGTCCTGGCTTCCGACGAGAGGGCAACTCAGGTATGGGCTAGGGTCCTGGCGAGGCTTAGATTCCGATGAGGAGGTAGCGCAGGTACGGGTTGGGATCGTGCAGCCTTCGACGGAGGAGATACTTGAATACCCCTCAAGAGCAAAGCAGCCAAAGAATAAAATAGGGAGAGGAGAAAAAAAGAAAAGCTAAGAATAGGAGGTAGCGCAGGTAACGGAATTTTTTGTAATTTTTTTTAAAAAATTGAATTAAAGTGTAATTTTATGATTTTCAAGAACGTTCTTACGGGAAAGATTTATTTATAAAGTTTGAAATTTTTAGGATATTTTTAACATAACTGATTTGTAATTTTAAAATTTTATTAAAATTTTTTATAAAATTCTTATTTTTGCAATTTATTTGTGAGAAAATTTTGACTAAAGACTCGTTTATAAAGATTTATTCAATATAGGGGTTTATTTGTAAAATGTTTATATTTTTATCCTTTTGGTTCAAATTTTAAATGGATTTTGGGTACAAGTATCTAACTTACTGATCTACTTTATTTTGAATTTGAATTTTTTAAGTATTTAGGTTCAAATTGAACTTAATTTTTAATCAAATTTGGATGCGATTTAAGTCTAACTGAGCCTACATTTAAACCATAATTTAGTGACATATAAGTTGTAATTTTAATTATATTTTAATCAAGTTTAATTATGATAAAAATCACCCAAAAAGTGGTTCCACGCATCTCTTTTGATGCAAGTGTAGAGTTCAAACCTCTGCACTATAGTGTTGAGACACCATGGGAGGTTGTGGACTTCTTTGGGGCATGAGTTGTCTACCATAAATACTCACCTTCTCAACGGCGAAGGATTTCTCCCCATAGCTCAACGTAGTAGAGGAAGACACCTTGGATGAACGAGCTTTTTGGTGAAGGATGAAGATGACAAAGGAGAAAGATAAAAGATTCACAGATTTACTAAAATAAGAAGAAAAGAACATATTATCTTTCATATAAGTCTCGCATTGCCGTCAGATTATTTCCACGTAGCTCAATCAAAGTTGATGAAATAAAAAATGCCAAATTTTTAAACTTCTCGTCAAGATCCTGCGACACGTATCTCCCATCTGATTTCAAAAATTAAAGGAAAAACAAATCACAAGGCGTCCGGTACATCACCCGGACAAATAATTGGGCGGCTCCGAACCGACATCTTGAAAAGGATTAAAACCCTAAATAATTATGTGATATATAACAGGGTGGCGACCTGCCTCCCCAAGCATTGTGACGGCTAACGTTTCGCATCTGAAAGCATTGAGTTAAATAAAGGCACGATTCTCTAATCCACATGATAGCTGACACTTCATTCTCCTGAAAAGAAAAGCTAGAGTATTGGGTTATCCAAGTTACAATAATTAGAAGCTCAAAAAAAAGAAAAAAGAAGTTTCAAAAATTCAAGACCTCAAACTTATAGTTTGGAGTCTAAAGTTGGAAGACATTAATGATACATCAAGTTATCAATTGATAGTTTGGAAAAACCGAGTGTGTATGGAACGAAAGTGAAATTGCTAACCGAGGTAGTTAATTGAGATAGATGAATAGTGAGTTTTGAGCCGAACCACCTAAGTCAGAAAAGTCAATGAAACTGAGCTCAAAAATTAGATAACGATCAGAAGTATCCAAGTTAATGATTTGTCAATACACCAAGCCATTATAAGCTCAATAACTTTAGATAAGAATAAACTAGTGGAAATGGTCAACCATATCTCAAAATTCGATTGAAACTGAACTCATTAGGTTTAGTTTGATGACACTAATATTCCAACTGACTAATTCGTGACTTCTTCAGAAGTCAATCCAGAGGAATCCGAGATTAATTCTCCCATTTACAGAGAAAATTAACGAAATGATTATTAAAGATCATTGAATCCGAATATACTAAATCTACAAGAGCATTATAAATGATAAGGCAATAGGAGGAATAAGGGATTAATATTCAATTTTTTATTCTATTTTCATTCCAGAGGACAGAATTGACTAAAGTGTCGGAATGACTGCCGTTAAAGAGTTTACAGTGGCCTTTTTGTGGTTCTTTTTTATACAAATCAAAGGAAGGATGACCTCACGGATCAAAATCTCAAGGAGTTTTTTAAATCAAAACCGATGAAGAATCAAACTCTATCAATAAATATGACTCTAACTCTAGGTTGACACAAAAAGTTAGACACTTCACATCTCATTGAACGTTTAATCCCTAATCTAAGCATATTTGCTTTTTTATAGTTTTCTCGGTCCAAAAATATGCAAGAATGAAGTTTTAAAAAAATAAGTCAGGACAAAACGTAGTGATTAAATTCTTTATGGCACAAAAATGAGTAGACAAAATTTTTTTTTTCTTTAATTTGGAAGTACTCCAATGTTATTTTTGTAATTAACAAGGATAAAGGAAATTGTTGAAGCATTGTTAGTACGGTAGGAGTGTTGTAAAAATAAAGAAAATTGTTGAAGCATTCTTAGCAGGATAGGAGTGTTGTAAAAAATATTATTATTTAATAATAATTAAATATAAATTATTTTAAATTAAAATTATAGATGGGTGTGTGTTTTAGAATGTGTTTATTTATTTTAATTGAATGTATTTATTTAGTATGCATTATTTGGAGATATCATTTTATGAATATAAAATAATTTATAAATATAAACTTCTCACAAATTTTGAGATAATACAAAATAAACAAAAATTGTAATAAAATAATAAATGACATTCGGACAAATTTTTTTTGATGCTCTAATATTGATTCTGAATGATTGAGATTTTCAAATAGTTTCGAAGTGTAGACTAAACTATATATTCATATTAGACATTGTATTTCCGAAATAGATTCATGTAGTCAATTTATAATAGTGTGGAAAAAATTAAAAAAATTTAAATCCCCTAGTCTAATATTATCATTTATCTTTTTTTATTTTATAATAATTCACCATATTTTTATATTTTTATTACAACAAGGAGAATACCTAACAGTTGTTCACCATGGTCAGAGTGGTTCAACAATTAAAATTTTCTTGATAACATAAAACAAAACTTGAAAACAAATCTAAAAGTATAGGACAATTTGCTCACATGCTTTATTTATGGAAATACATTTATGAAAAATCATGAATAATTTAGTCATTTATTATCTTTGAGTTAAAAAACAATACATTTGATTATCTTTTAGTCTAATTATTTTTTTATATTTAATTATTAGTAGGACTAGAACTAAGCCTAATTTTAATCCTAATCTTGAACCAAACAATCCATTTGAAGTTTCAAAAGGATGAGTCAAGTTTGTGGATGGTGCCACCCAGGAAAAAGACTGTTGTGGGGCATGATCAAATCCATCATACAATGTTTTGTCTTCATGATTAAGTTCATATTTTGCCTCCATTACCATTGAAAAAATGTGACAAGGAATCTGAATTCTTATATTTTCTTCATTTCACTTTCACCTTTTCCAAACTGTTATAGTATTTTGAATTGCTCGTCTTAAGTAAAAAATGCGATCGATTGGGGAAATTTGAGGTTGAAGGGAGGTTTTTCGGAAGCATACAAATAAATTGCTCGTCTTATATTAAATGCAGAAGCATACAAATACATGAATATATGGACAACATTGGAGCTTGTAGTATGAGCCAAATAAAATATTCTCGGAAGATTTTTTTACATTTATTAAAATCCCATAATTATGCCTAAATCTGATGTAAAATATCACAAATAATGCAGCTACAAAAATTTGTCCTGCAAGACACGACATTTAACACATGTATCCATGGATTCGGCATTGACCCAGAGCAAGACAATCAGAAATTGGTTGAAATGAGGAAACTGGCAGTACCAGAAATCTATGTAAAATAAATTTATCAGATTCCCCATGTAAAAAGCTTATATTAACAAAGATGGAAAGCTTGAGAACAGTATGGATCTCATTGAAGCAGTGCACTGAAAAGCAGTTTGGCCATTGATGAAAGAGCTGTAATTTTGCTGGCAGAGACCAAAATGAGTGGAGTCTTTTGGAGTGGTTGTCATTGTGTCAGTAAAAAAGCCCTCTCAATTCAATCTTGTGCTTGAAGAGAGTCACCTCTCTATCATTAGAAGCAAAGCCATTAAGATAACAATTGAATATATTATCACCAGTAGGTCGCTTTTGCTTTAGTGACTATTCTTCATTAACCAAAGAGTAACAAAGCTCAGCTAATCTCCTACTTGCATTTCATTAGAATAGCTTGTACTAGGCTTTTTTGGAGCTATATTTTACAGTGGAGCAGTTGGTAGTGGTTAACTACTTTCAGAAAAGAAAGGAGCAGTTCATCTCTGTCCCCAGAAGTAACAAAGCTTTTCCTTTTATCTTTCTGTTCCTAAGATCATTTGCTACTTGAAGAATTCTTAAGTTTGGTGTTACTTGATTTCTTGTTCAATGATCAATTTTGCTTAATTTTTTTGGTGTTGAAGTGCTTCGAGGTTTTGCTTTTCGCTTTTGTTTCTTTGTGTTCGGTTGGCTTGAGACTTGCTCGAACCCACATTTTAATTGCTGTTGAATTTTGGACCTTGGGCTGTTTCAGGTAAATTTCCAAGAGTTTTCTGTTTCTAGCTGTGCTCATTTCTGGTTGTCAGGCTTTGAATTTTTCTGAAATTACCCATTTCTGCTGGAATTCAGAGAACTGGATGCTGTGGAGGTTTTCTACAAGCCCTTTTCAGGAAATATTCAAAGTGTTTCCTTGTAGGGCTTCTTTCAAACTATTACAAAGGTTGGGATTTTTCCAAGTGGTCCTGCCCATTCCTAAAAACCCTAGCTCAGTTGCCCCACCTCCACTTCTGTGCAGCATTTTCCTGCTGAATTTGATTCTTTAAGGTTAATTTGGAGGTATGCTTATCTGGGCATTTTCAAAGGACCTTCTTTTGGCTGGATGCGTCCATATGCCTTCAAGGTTACCGAAGAAATGTTTGTTTGAGTCTCCCTCTTATTAATTTTTGTGTTCCTGGTTTTTAACCTACATGAGAGTAAAATGTTTTAATGTTCTTGGAGTATTGTGGTTAACTTATGTTTTGGAGTGTAGGAAAACTAGGGAAAGGAATCATCTTTCTTTTTTTTCGCTGGTATGCATGCTTAGCTGTTTACTGATTAGATTCTTTTCTTCTTTGTCTCCTTTATGCTCCGATGAAAGGTTCACTTTCCTGCCTGGGTGACACTTTGTAGTTGAATAGATGTGTATGTAATCTTCAGAGTTATTTAAATCATACAGCTGGTGGGTGATAGATAGGATTCTGCTACTGGGAACCACTTTTGCTTTCAATCTCTTGAGGATAAAGCTGTCAATGTTAGGTCTTTCTTGTTGAGTCCTGCAAGAAATTTACTAGTCAAATTCCAGTCTTCTTCAGCTGAGAATCATCTTCTTCTTCCCCTAGAGTTTTTACTGAACTAGATCGAATACTCTTTCAGGTTTTAAGTCATGGGTGTGGAGGATGTCGGCTGTTTGGGTAAAAAAGAAGTTTCTTCAGGGATTATAGCTCCGTGTTCTACTGCAAACGTTGATGAGCAAACCATAGCTACTGATTGGGATCCTCTTATTTCAATGGATTATAGTGGTTCAGCTGCTTTTCCTCCCATCATTGCTGGTGCACATGAATTCCATGGGATGGAGAACAATCACAGGAATGAGCAAATTGCAAGTATGCCGTACTTTGCTAGCAAGAGCTTTTCTGAGATGCTGGGTGCCTACCCCTTGTGTGAGAGTAGCCAGGTTTCAAGCGCTCTCTTTCCTCCAGAGCTTCCTTTTGGTGGTGGGAATGGCATTGATAAAAATCTCAAAGGGACGAAGAGGAAATTGGCGTCAAGTATTGATGCTACAAATTCCCATTCTCCATCAGACAAGGTATGTATATGTAAAATTATTCTTTCTGGTTCATTATTCTTGACAATCAACATGATTGAAGGTTGAGGTTGAACAGCAGGGAAAAATTTCGCCTGAGTTGCCAAAGAGCCCGCGCGAGAAGGATGAGAAGAAAGTGAAGCTTGAGTCCGACCCGTCTTGTAACAATAATAAGTCTTCTAATACGCATGGCAAGGAGAATTCTCAAAATGCGGATACTAGCAAAGAAGATTATGTTCATGTTCGGGCCAAGAGAGGCCAGGCCACCAACAGTCACAGTCTTGCAGAAAGAGTGAGTTTCATTGCGTGATTCTTCTTTTATTATTTGGTTTTCTTCCCCTCTTCTCTCATCTAGGTTTACTTGGTTGTAGTTGAGAAGGGAAAAGATCAGTGAAAGAATGAGATTACTTCAAGACCTTGTTCCTGGATGTAACAAGGTAATTCCCAGCTAAGGGTTTCTCTTTTTTATTTTAGACCATAATATCGTGGTCAGATAAGTGAACTGTGAATTTTGCTGATGTTTTTTGTTTTTTCCTTTTCCAGATTACTGGCAAGGCGATGATGCTCGACGAGATTATTAACTATGTGCAGTCACTTCAAAGGCAGGTTGAGGTAAGTATGTGTTAAAAAACTTGTAGATGTGAAAAAAACAGACTTGACCACTGACCTTTGATAGATCATTGTTTTTTCCTTGTGAAGTTGATATGAAAAAAACAAATACTAAATTGGACCTTTTCAGTTCCTCTCAATGAAGCTTGCAGCCATCCACCCTGGAATCAACTTTGATATTGAGCAGATACTTTCAAAAGATGTAAGATTAGCTTCCAAAAACATAGACTTGTCTTCACTTGGCCATTTGGCATCTAAGCAATGTT
Organism: Trichopus zeylanicus subsp. travancoricus; assembly: GCA_005019695.1. Classification (NCBI taxonomy): domain Eukaryota; kingdom Viridiplantae; phylum Streptophyta; class Magnoliopsida; order Dioscoreales; family Dioscoreaceae; genus Trichopus; species Trichopus zeylanicus. The sequence goes on from RXID01014328.1 coordinate 582,838, forward strand.
CTTTCTGCAAACAATGTAAATTCTTTGGTATTGGTCTATGCTAGATTCTACATTCACGAGATTCTGGGATAAACACTCCCTATATTCATATGCATGGACTGATGCAAACAGATATTGGGATGGCAGGAGTTTCTGTCCCACTGATTTCTCCAGCAGCTCAGGTTACTTTAGTGCATCTTATTTTTCAGTTATAAGCTTCTTTTTATGTGATTAGCCTGTTAGTTTAATTCAATTCATTTTTATGCAGGCGCCAAGTTTCTGGGTTCATGACCTTCAACATACCATTCCAATGAGTTTCATCCCTAATCCACCTATGAACAATAATAATGAGTCAGAGTCTTGAATGTTGGTTGGTGTTGTAGGTAGCATGAAAGTGGAGCTATGAATTCCCAACTCAGTCTTCATTAATGAAGCTTATCTGGCAATATCTCAACGCCACCTTGCTCTGGGGAAGTGAATTTATATTGTATAGAGACCACAAGTCTAACCATTTGTTGTCAAATCTTAGAAGGAATGATAAGATATAATGCAGACCATGTATAGTGTAATGAGTGCAGCCATTTGTTTGAAAAGATGCCTGTTTCTGAACTAGTATTTGTCGTGGGAATCACCACTAGATGAATGTAATGACAGATTAAAACATCTGAGGCATTTCTTTTGCGCTGATAATTTTATTGCTATTTGTACGGAGAAGTGAACAGATATTTCCAAGTGCTCTTCTTTTGCAAATATTATTTGTGCTTAATTTGTATGAAATTCAGCATAAATTCTCAGTAAATTGTATGTCTCATTTTTTGGCATTACTGTCAGAAATCTGGTATAATTTTCCAGAAACTGAATCTGAAAATGAGACAGCATCACAATCAGGACTGCTGGAATCTGCACTCAATTTTATCCAAAAAACAAACTTTGTTGAATCATAAGTAAACTTCTGTTTAACATCAAAATTTTCTTACAAATGAATTCTGAACCTGAAAGAATGAAAGCATCTAACAGGCTGGAAATAAAGCTATCTACAACTTTAGCATTAAACCGTTCAATATCGTTTGCAACTGGGAGGGATAACAAGAGAAGCATCCTCACCTAAATATGCTCCCTAAACGGCCTTTTCTGCATCTTTCCTTGCCTCTTTGTATTTCTTTATCACTCAATCTGCTCGCCGATCAGGTCAAGACCAACCAACAAGAATGAGATCCCCTGGAAGAGCAGGAAGTAGAAATGTATGCCCTGGGCTGAGAGCAAGCTCCGTGTTGAAGCAGTCAAGAGAAGGAAGGCAAGCGCCAGCTCCTTCCGGTAGATCCTATTGTGCTTTTTCTTCGACTCTCGTTTTGCTTTAGATTCCTCCTGGGCAATCACATCAAGGTTGGGCATTGAGCCACCATGTTCTTTATTCGGTTGGTTCTCAATCAGAGAAAGAAGGTCACCTTCCGAAGAGCGTCCTGACTTTTTCGTAACAACCCATTCATAGGCACTGCCAAGCTGGAACAGGCCCGAGATCATGGCATTGAACTTGGTGACTGACATGGTGTTCTCAAAGAGGAGGTAGGGCACAATGAACGGGAAGGATCTCGGAGCAGGGAGGATATTGAGGAAGGACATGGTGGCAGGAATGTAGCAGACCACCCACGAAGGGAGGTCAGCTTCAGGGACGAACATTGTCATTGGGAGGATGATGCAGAACAGGGTGAACGAGTAAAATGGCAAGATGAGCTTCCGAAGGAGGAAGAACAGGAAGATCAAGTTACACTTCTTCCAGAATCCAATCTGTACAACAAGTGGATATAATCAGCATCACAAGAAATGATTCTCTTCATAGATTGTTTCTGTGATTAATGCCAATAATTATGTATTTGGATAATATAACTAAACTAGGACGAAGACGAGGGCAAATGATAGCAACGGAGATAACAACATGATAATTGACTAAGGCATTCAGCTAAGCTCTGTAAATAAAGTATATTTGGCAAGAAGAAAACTCAGGTAAAAACAGCTAGCTGTGCTACCAAAAGAAGAGGCACAGTGGAAACATCTCTCTTTTTAGGTATCAATTCATCATCTAAGTGGGGGCTAAGAGCATGGACAAAGAAAGAGACAAATCCAGAAATCTAGAATTCATATCAAGAGTGCCCACACTGTATATGTTCATGCAGTCCAAACGAATTTAATACCTTAGATCGAATAATGTCAGGAAAGCATAGGCGGAACAACTGCATCGGCCCGGAATGCCACCTGTGCTGCTGCTTCCTGTAGGCCTCATAAGACTCCGGCAATTCACATTGGCACTGCATAAATATGATTAAACAAAACATACGTCAACCACATAAACCACCGGTTCATTTCCCCTAAAACTTTGGAGATACAAGGATGAAAAAAACAGCCTACCTCAACATCATTGAGGAAGACGAACTTCCATCCTTTGAGATGTGCTCTGACAGCAATGTCCATATCCTCCACCGTTGTCCGCTCCAGCCACCCACCGGCGTCCTCCAATGCCTTGATTCTCCATACGCCGGCCGTTCCATTGAACCCGAAGAAGTTAATGAACACACCATTCACCTGCTGCTCCACTTCAAAGTGGAAGCAAAGGTTTATGTTCTGCAACCTGGTCAGTAAGTTCTCGTCTTTGTTCACAAAAGACCATCTCGCCTGCACCAGCCCTACCTCCTCATTGTCCTGCAACCCGAACCAATCTTCAAATTCCAATCCCAAACAGTAAAGGAGAGAGAATTCGAGACGAGCTGGGATTGTTTGGGACCTTGAAATGTGGCACAGTTTGCTTGAGGAAGTCGGGCGTTGGCTGGAAGTCAGCGTCAAAAATGGCGACGAACTCGTAGTCCTTGACGTAGCTGCAGGCCATGGCCGACTTGAGATTGCCGGCCTTGTAGCCGTCTCTGATCACGCGGTGCCGGTAGACGATGCGGGCGCCGGAGCTCTGCCACTTCTCTACCTCCTCCTTGATCAGCGCCTGAGTCGCCACATCGTCGGAGTCGTCGAGCACCTGGACGAGCATGTTCGACTTCGGCCAATCAAGATTACAAACAGCAGCGATCGATTGCTGGTAAACCTGCAAAAAAAAAGCGACATCTTTGATTTTCGGAGAGGATTCAAGGAAGAATTCCGTGAAAAAGGCTGGAGCTTTGAAGGGTCGGTTACCTCCTTCTCGTTGCACATTGGGATTTGGATGAGGACCATGGGGAAGTCCTCGACGCCGGCTTCGGGGTCGGCGGCGCCGCCTGCATTGGTGGTTTTTGGAACGGGCTTGATGCGCTTGAACCGGATCCAAAAGCAGCCGAGGCAGAGGATTAATCTGTCGGCACTTTGGATCAAGAAGAGCACGACGCAGGCGTTGGCGAGGAACTGCAGCGGCGGCGCGAGGTACTCGACTCGGAACCGCACCCAATTAGTGTAGACGCTTTGGAAGAGTGCAGAGGAAGACGGAAGCGAGAAACGGCGGAGCTCCGCCGCGCTGATATGCCAGCCTCGGAAATATGCGAAGATCTCGACGCCGAGGAGAAGAACGGAGAGGAAAAGGAATAGCTTGATGAAGGCGTAGAAGCGGGAGCGGACGGCAGGGTGCTCCGACGGGTGCGCGTCGGAGTCAGTCTTCCCCGCGGCAACGCGGCGGCGGACGGCAGCGGCGAGGCCGAAGAAGGCGGAAGCCAGTGAGGTGAGACATCCGGCAGCGCGGTGCGCTTTCAGGAGGAGCACCCAGGTGATCTGCTTGGCGTTCTTGTTCCGCCCGCCTTTGGCGACGTCGGCGAACTCGCCAGCCACGTCGTCGTCGTCAGGGGAAGAGATCTCCACCATGGACCAGTTGGGATTTTCCATCTTGACAACCACAGGCGTGCCCCGGTGCTTCTCCTTCCCCCACCAATCAACAAGCCCCGGCGCCATTGCCGCCTGAAGATCGAAGATTTCCCCTCCAATGACAAGTAAAGGCGAAGGCTTTGCGGTACGATCAGCACGCCATAGGGGATTGGGGTCCCTTTTGATGGCGCTCGCCGCCGAAACGAGGATGGCACGACGAATCCGACCGAGCACCGGCGAATATGAGAAACAGCTCGCCACGTCTCCTTCTTCAAATGAGGCTACTTTTTTATTGGGGAGGAACAGGGCAGGATTAGGAAGGAGATTATGTGCTAACTAACTCCAATGTACGCGATAATTTTCCGTCTTTGGAGAGATTATTCATAGCTGTCGATTAATGCATGTAATGGCCTTTTTCTCCGTACGCGTAAAAAAAATTAATTAATTGAGGAAAAGAAAAAATAATAAAAAAGATGAAGAGGCTCGAGGAAGGCGACCGCCGAGGATCGTACGCGTAAACAGGGGCAGGATTAGTAAGGAAAAATAATTAAATTTCTTAGTTAATGTTTAATTAATTTGAAATTTTTAGTAAACTGAGAAATGTTATGACCGCGGAGTGCCGAAGCACCTGTTGGCGAGTGGAAGACTAGGTCCGCACTCGGATTGCCGAAAAAATGGGGAAACGACTCATTTATTGCCAATTGTCACTCACCAGGAATCGCGTTCGCGATATCTTTGAGAAACGGGAATCGAGAAAACAGGACACGACAAATGCCAGCTGGCAGCTGTGCGGAAAGCGAAGCGTGTCAAGACAGGTCAATAGCTGCGAAGAGGAGAGGTTGCTTTAGGAAGAAAAATTTTATCGGACGGATGGGATGCGTGGATCGGGACGAGAACAAATCTCGAGAAACAATTGTTGGGATGAAATTCCGGTTTTAGCCCTCAATAGTCCGTCGTGCTTCTGGAAGTCCAGCGCTGGCTAGCCTGGCATGACCTGTATCCATGGCAGTGGTGAATTGACTTTTTTGCCCTCGGAAAGTCATGCTTAGTGCGCAGACTATGAGGTTAAAATAGTCGTTTTGAGTAGAGTCTCCGCAACGCCACCGACGACCTTATCCCCTCTGGGGTCTGACTCTGTATCAGGTGCTTTGCAGCTGCGTTCGGCGGAACCTGTTCGAAATTTGAATTTTGCTCCTTTTGCGAGTGAACACCTGACTTATTGATTATTTGCGGAAAAGATATATGCAGAAAAGCGACTTGCTTTGTATCTTTTATTTGCAAATAACCAAATCCAATCAACCGACCAATGATCCAAATAGGAAACCCGACAAATTTTAGGTAGGAGCCTTGCCTCCAATATTTTCAGATAAAAATGTTTTTATCTTTTTATTCAAAAAAATCTATTTTTTCTTTCAAAATATTTCTAAAAAAGGGTGATCTAAAATCATGGAGAATTAGTTTTTTTGTCTTTTTTTTATCATTTTTACAGCAATGTGAAGGCATTGATAAAGAAATTTGCATCCAAAAGTGGCCAACGAGGTGGTTTTTTGCAATTATAGAAAAACAAACAAGACAGGGGGTCATTTGGAAAAACACGCCCAACCAAATTCGTGGAGTTACGAGGAAAGTGCGACATTGGATCTGGTTCTGAGATCCGAATCCCAATGACTGACCCGAATCCGGATTGGGTTGTCGGGTCGGGCGACCCAACCCACTCGAAAGCATTATACTCGAAAAATATTCTCGCGGGCAGCTGTCACCGACGGAGAAGCACGTGAGGATCACGTGCACGGGTACAAGATCGGCGGTGCTGCGGACACGTGGCTAAGTCCATGGCCGGGCTGTCCCTCCGCAGGCGGGCGGCTGTCGTGCCGTTTAGTTCTGCGCCGATTTCGCGGGCCCACCGCGCCTTCTTCTTCGATTTTTCTCCTAACCAAATTTTAAAAAATTATTTATTATTTTGTGCAGTTGTAGGCGGTAAATAAAAGGGAAAAAGTGCAAAAAAAATAAAGTTGTGAGATAATATAAACAGCAATAAAGGTATGGGTTCCCGCGGGCCCGCACATCATTTGTGGTTGTCTGATTTTCACCGCTGGTTTTCGAGGCGCACACACGTGTACGGATCCGATTTCAGTCGCGTGGTGTGCGATTAATATATTGGATTTGGCTGGAATAATATTTTAAAAATTTTGAGAATTTTCTTCTTTGGAGACGTTTGCAAATATTTAATTTGAGCATATTCTAAATTTAATATATTCAATTTTATTATTAATTTTTGTACATTTCGTATATATATATATATATATAAAAGATTTAAGGTTACTGCTGGTCTGATCAAAATTGAAAGATACAATTTGGTCAGATCCGACCGGGATTATCTATTCGGGTCAACTCAATCGAGTCAATCGAACGGAACCGCACCGTGCTTCCTGGTAATATGATGGCGACCACCGACCAAACAATCGTAAACAAACGTGAAGAATTTGGAAACCACGTAGCCATCCATGTGCTTCTCAATTTGTGCCATGACTTGGCCTGAATGATTGCTTCCAAAACTACCCAATTTTTCTTTTTATAAGTCGTATAATAATAATACTTCGATGATTACATAAAAGATTTTTTGATATTTAATTTTTTACTAACGTATTCGAGAAGATACTTCAACATGTTTTAGTTCGAATTAAGAATTAAAATTAAAATTAAAACTAGTCAATTATTTTTATAAATAAATAATTTTTTTTATTAAAATCAATATTTTAATAATTTAAAATTCTAAAAATTATTTAATTTTTTACAATAATTTAATTTAACGATAATGTAAAATAAATATTATTAATTTTATAAAAAAATAATTCTGAAATAGACTAAAATTTTTATCTGATTTCAAATCAAACAGAATCTCAAATTTCGGAAAAATTATTATTTTCTTAAAAAAACACTAACTTCAGAAAATAGAGATGGAGATGTTTCTAGACGGACGAAGTGCAAGGCCATGATCTCACCCGGCTTAGCTGTCTCCGAATCCAATTATTGGATTAGGTGCTTTGTTTTTTGTCTCATAAAAAATTATATATTTTTATTAGGAATTATAAAATATGTTTTATATGGATGGCAACTGTTCAAGTGCTTTACGTTTTTGATGTGGATCATATTTGATAACAGTCACAAGTGATGTACGCATGAGAATCATGAAAACGACTTCTCTTCTGAGACAGCGATCGTGAATTCAAATATTATGCTTTCCGCGATTTTCGCCATGCAAGTAGTGCTTGTAGAGTAGATTAATTATCAAAATAAATAAAGGAAAAGGGAAAAAAAAAAATAACTCGAAAAAGAGTTTCTAATTTAATTTGTTTGTTTACCACTTCGTTTCCGTCGGTGACCGTCTCATGAACTGTTTTCTCCACCAGTCTCCAACCCAAACTGGCTTCTGAACCTAAACTGAAACGATGGACCTTTCTTCAACACGCTTCTTTGTTGGGTTGTTGGGCTGGGGCAGGGCCGGTCCCACCACCGACGCGGTCGGTCCAAACGGGCCGGTTTGACCCAATTATGGTGAAATACAGACAATGCGCCGGCGTCCTCCGGACGACCGCGTCCAAATGGATCGCGAAAGCGTCCACAAGTTGTTCGAAGGAATGCCGCTTTTTTACCTTACTACTTGGAACACCGTGGCAAATGCCGGATTTGTCAAGTCCGCAATCTGTTTGAAGGAATGATGCAGTGTACGGTAGCACTTGGATTCCCATTGTAATCACTGGGTTTAGATGATGATTTTAAATATCGGTGGAAATATTTTGGGGGTTATTGATTCGATTTTAATATTATTTATATTTAAATATAATATTTCTTTTTTATATTAATTTTACATCAAAATTTTTATTTAATTCAAGTGGTTAAAGCTTTAACCCTCTTTTAAGAAAATAAAGGTACTAATTTCTCTTGTTATAATTTTTTTTTTCATATTTAAAATATTTTTTTAATCAAAAATTTTTTTATTTAATAAATTTTTAAAAAATATATGTATATAAATTATTTTTAATTTTTTATATTTTTTATATTTTAAATTTAAAGTCAAAGTTTAGTAAAAAAAATTTAAAAAATTTGACCGAAACCAAAATGGAAATGGTTTCGATTGAAACAACCGAAATGTATTGGCCTCTTTAGATGCCAAAACTGATCCCGAAATCAAAACTTAAAACATTAATTTTAATTTAGTGCAAGCTACAAGCAAAGATGACATTTTACAAGAGGAGCTCAATCGCGATTCCATGTGCTTGCGAGGCATTGCCTTTTTCAACTTTTAAGATTTTATCAAGGTTTTAAATCTCGGTTGAAATCAAAACGGTTCGGTCAAAACGTTTCTGTCAATTTGATTTCGATTTTTCCTATATCAGTTCTGCCTCTGCGTCGGCTAGCTTACGCCGGCGAACTCGCGCCTACACTCTCACCTACGAGCTCGCGCCCACACCCATGCCACATCAACGCCCTTGTCCGCGAGCTCGCACCCGTGCCCTTTGCTGTTCGCAACCTCGCACCGGCCTCACGCTGCGTTCGCACCCTCGCTCTCAAGCTAGCGCCGACCTCACACCCTCGCTCGCGCCCTCGCTGGTCTGGCCCCCGTGCTAGTGCCTGCGGCCTCACCCGCACCCCCGCGCCCCCACCCTAGCCCCCACCCCTATACCCCCGCACCTCAGCACCCGAGCCCACGCCCTCGTGACCCCGCCCTAGCCCTAGCCTCGAGGCAGCTCCCTAGCCCTCGCAGACCACAAGTTGGGGCCGCGCCTTGCCAGCCGCACGTGGGCACCTGGCCCTCGCCATTGTCGCGCCTCGTCGACTTATGGAATTGGTAGCCAAGTGAGCAGTACAGTCCAAGAACTATTCACATGCATGGGTTTTGACCGAAAATTGTTTATGTGCATGTGTTTTGTTCAAAATATAATTAATAAATAAATAATATTTTGATCGAAACCAAACTGAAAATAATTTTTTTGACCAAAACTTGTAAATTTCTTTGAATTTTGAAATCATTTTTTAAATTGAAACTCAAAATAGAATCAAGTAGATGTTTATAGGTAAAATTTTTTTTTGTGAATTAAATATAATTCTTATCTTTAAATTTAAAGGTTGGCCTACTCATTAAGTAATTAATTATAAAAATTAATTAAAATTAATTAAACCTATATTTACTATTATAATAAAATTATTAATAATTTTTTCTAATTTTTTTAAAATTTTTTAAAAAATTTGTCATATTTTTAATTTGAAATTAAAGTACAGTTAAAATATAGTCAAACTCTGGTTAACACATAATTAATAATTAAAAAAAATATTTTTACCAAAATCGAAATGACCGAAACTGAAATCGGAACGACCGAAATGACCAGAATGTATTAATTTCATTAGATACCAAAACTAAAATTGAAACCGAAACTTAAAATCTTGGATTTTATCAAGTTGGGTAGTCAATTTATAATTCCTCGACAAAGAATCATGACGTTGATATGTTTTTCAAATTCTAGAGCACTATTAAAGTGTCTTGTACTATTGGTATATACTATTTGGATGTCATACAAGTGAAAAGAACTAGGATCAGAAGTCCGGCTGGATAACTCTCTTCAAAATCTAAACAAATAACATGTTGAGTTTGAATGTTTTGAATTAGAATTATAATTTGAGTTAAAATAGAAATCCAAAATTGGATTTGAACTTATATCTAATTTTGAATACTTATTATGTAATATTGAAAGTTGTAATTAGAATAAAACTTAAACTCAATAAGAGTCTATAAATATTCTAGTAATATATAAGATTTAGATGTGGTGTAGTACTAAGGTTAAACTAGAGAAAAATTAAAAAAGAGAAACAAAAAAATAAAGAAACGTAAAAAAAAAGAGAGTATCGACTCTTATGTATAGGTCTTTTTAATATTTCTCAGTAATCTTTTATAGTGGTTTCTCATGGTATTCTCTTAAAAATTCTCTTTAAAAATGAAGGCGTTACCAAGACTTAGTGAAAAAATTTAATTGAGTTAGAAAGAATAGAATTTTTCTTATAAACTTTTATAAAATTATTTGATAGTGAATATTTTACTCCCCCCGTGAACGTAACTCAATTTTGGGTGAATCACGTATATTGTTGTGTCTTTTTTAATTATTTTTTTATCTTATACTACTTTTTATTTCTTATATTATTTGAGAATAAGATAATTCACAAGTCTTTCGCTACGAATCCCGAAAATTGTTATCAGAGTCTAAAAGTAAACAACTAAGATGACAACGTCCTTACTTGAGATGAAAAAATTTGACTATAAGATAAATTTTGCTTTATGACATAAAAAAATAAATATAATTCTTATTTACCAATGTCTGCAAAATACGTTAGAGGATAAAGAAAAAAAATAAGCCTAGATAAGTGATGAAGACTGAGAGTAGATAAATCAGAAGACATTAAATTTAATTATTTTAAACCTGATTGATAAAATTTTGTACAATATCATTGATGAAGAGACGATGATGGACATCTGGATAAAACTTGAGAGGTTTTATATATCGAAAAATCTCACGAATAAGTTCTACTTGAAACAACAGTTATACGGATTATGTATGAGTGAAGATACAACTATATTACATCATTTGAAAATCTTTAATAAAATTATCAATAATTTGCTAAAGGTTGATGTAATGTTTGAATAGGACAATAAAGTACTGATTCTCTTAATGTTTTTTCCTGTGTTGTATAATCATATTGTGACCACAAATTTTTATAGTAAAAAAACTCTTAAGATAGAAGAGATAACAGCTAGCCTTCTTTCTAATGAGAAGAGAAGAAACTCCAATATCAATATTGAGATTAGTAAAGAATTGGTAGCTCATAAAAGAGGAAGGTTAAGAAAACATGGAGAAAGTAAAAACAGTCCAAATTAAAATCAAAAGTGAAGGTACAATATTATTCGTGTAAGAATTATAACCACATTAGTCGGTACTATTCAGATCGTGGAAAGATAAAGTCTTCAAATATATCGACAACAGTAGCAAATAATACTTATGAGAATAGTGTGGACGGAGACGTTCTTATAGTGTCCACAGAAATCGGCACTTCTGCTTAGTAAATTTTATATTCAGGTAGTTCTTATCATATTTACTCAGGAAGGATTGGTTTACTTTTTAATAGGAGAATAAAAAGAAAAGTACTGTTTGGTTGGGTGATAATTCAATCTGTGAGATCGCCGGTATAGAAATAGTCCAATTTTAGATATTTGATAGAGTGGTTTGTACTCTCGTATTGGGGTAAGATGTAAAGAATTTAATTTCACTTGGCATACTGGACTCAAAATGTTGTAATTGTTCAACGAGAGATGGAGTCATGAAGGTGGCAAGCAATATTAGGATCCTAATAAAAGAAGAGAAGTGCGGTAATATTTATCGATTGGTAAGGAATATCATTATAGGTGGGGTTTCGTAGCTACAATAGTGAAGAGGAAACGTGATATTCAGAGTAATTTGACGGACGATAAATGTTCTTTTTGAGTTATTTTTGCTATGGAAGTAGACACAGGTCTTTCGAAAGACTTCTAACAATACAAGATTGTAAGCATTAAGAGCAAATTCAAGATTAGTTTGAGCTCGCATTTGGTGATTAGCTAAATAAGCTAGTAGCCTAAGGGAGGGGTTGAATGAGAGATGATGGTTGAAGATTTGTAATGATAGCACACTTGAGTTCAAGCCAAGGTGGAGATTGTTGAATTTGGATGTCTCAAACTCGGATTAGAGTTTGAGTTAAAATAAGAATCTAAACTTAGATTTAAACTTATGTTTGATTTTAAATACTTATTATGTAATATCGGTAGTTAAAAGTCTATAAATATTCTAGTTATATATAGAGTTTAGGTGTAGTATAATACTAAAATTAAACTAGAGAGAAATAAAGAGAGAAGAATAGAGAGAATAAAGAGAAGAGAAAGAGAGAGAATGTTGACTTTCGTATGTGAGTTGTTCTAATACTTCTTGGTAATCTTTCATGATGGTTTCTCCTGGTATTCTCTTGGAGATTCTCTTTGAAGGTGAAGACGTTGTCGAGGCTTGGTAAACGAGTTTAATAGGGTAAAAAAAGATGGAGTCTTTCTTATATACTTTTATAAAGTCTTTTAATAGTGGATTATTCACTCTCCTTATGGACGTAATTTGATTTTGGGTGAATCACGTATATCACTATATCTTTTCTTATTATTTTCTTGGGATATTTACCTACATTCCCCTGAGATTTTTCTTATTTACTAGAAATCCCCCAAGATTTCGATAATTACCTACATCCCATTCCTTTTCAAATTTATTACCTACAACCCATTGATTATTATTTAATCAAATTTTTTTTCAAAAATTTCACGTTTACTCTCCTCAATTTTATAACTAAACTCCTAAAAAAATTATTATTTATTTTGTATATAACTTTCGGATATTTACCTACAACGCCCTAAAATTAATCATATTTACAAAAAATCCCCCAAGGTTTTAATAACTACTACTCTCCAACTTTTAGCAAAATCCATTTTTACCTTTACCATCTCTCCTCTCACTGCTGCTCTACCCAGCCCTACATCATTGCTTTGCCGCTCCCCCGTGCCCTCGCGCCTACCCCGCCACAAGCATATCTGCATCTGCACCCCCGAGCAAGCTGATCAGTGAGCAACCCCCCCCCCCCCCCCCCCCCCCCCCCCCCCCCCGCCTCGCCCCGCTTTCCTACAAGAATGGGCGCGGGCACCATACCGGCAAGGGCACCTGAATGCGCGGGTGAGGACTCCAGAGGCGAGTGTGGACCCCATGTCGACGAGGGTGCAATTGCTCCCCCGCTCCCTCGCACTCTCACGCTTGCCTCGGGGCAAGTAGATCTGCGACCACACACCCTAGCAAGCTGATCTGCATCTGCCTCTCCCGCCATGAGCAAATCACTCCCCCACCTCCCACTCGATGAGTAGCTCCCTCCCGCCACCCCCTGCACCAACCCCCACCCACCCCACCACCCCAACCCCCGCGAGCGCCAGCGTGGGTGCCAAGCCGGCGAGGGCGCACGGGAGTGGACGCCAGAAGCCTGGTTTTTTTATTTGTTCTTGTTCTTTCTCTTTTTAATTTCTTTTTCTAAAGTTTCTCTATTTTGGTTTCAGTTTTGGATGGTTTGAAGTAAGAAAAAGAAATCATCTTTGTAATTGATATTCGTCGTAGTAAATGTATTTTTTGGTGTTTTTTCCGTGACATTTTTTTTGGTGATTGCTCTGATTGATGAAATGAGGTGCAACTTCTCTTGTATGATTTGCTTCACGAGAAATAATGTAGGACAGAGCAGAGAACATTTGTCACAGGAAAAACATGCAGTTAAATTTGGTAGAGTTTCAACTCCAATGTGTTGATTAAATTATATTTTCAGATTAACTGGTCATGGTCTACATTTTTCTGATAACAATATATAATCACTTCAAAGTTTTATTTTGTACGAAGCTTAGTTTGTAATGTGTTACCTGTGCTACTCGGGAAGGTAATTATTGTTTGTATAACTTTGAATTCTTTGAATGCAATAGCCAATTCTGTATTTCAGTGAGTAACCTAGTTTGTTAACACTGGCAGAAAAAGCAAGATCTTTCAGAAAGGGTGATGATAACACACCTTCCTTTATATGGTAAATAGGTCAAGGTAATTCATATAAATGTTATTTTTCATTCCCATTTTTTAGCATGTATTTTTTGAATTAAATGTAAATCTAGTCCTTTTTATTTTTAGAAATGTGATCATGCAAAGATGTATCAACAAATCTTGAATGAGAGTTTGCAGTTGATGCGTGAACAACTAATGGAAACCATCATATGGCCATCAGATGACACAAACATAGAAAAGTTTGGTTGATAGGGAATAGATATGATAATATCAAGCTACTTGTATAGTTCATTTGTAGTATATTTCGAGTTTCAGTGTAATTTAATTACAGGAGTGATTTTGTACTTTTATTTCATTTAAAATTTATAGTGTTGATTACCTGAATCAGTTGCTCACATTTTCTTCTCCACATTTTTCTATTCCTAAATAGTAATAGATTCTCATATACTAGTAAAATGGATTTTGTATGCACTTGCATCTTCCATATATTCTCTTCTTTGTATAGATCACTTAAATCACAAGATAAATAGAAGCATTGTGTTAGGTGAATACAATCAAGCAAGAATCATGTCTTGAAATCCCAATGGAATATTCTAGGCGTTGAACTATTGCTAGTACATTCATTTGCCTTTGTCAGATAATTTTATATTGCTAAAATACGTGAAATATAGGAAATCTAAGAAACCCTATATAAGAAATTAAATTACAAATTTAATATTTATATATTTATAAATAAGTCCTTGAATATTTTTATTTATAAATAAGTTCAAATTTTATTAGTTTTAAATAAAATTTTACAAAAAAAATTTAAAAGTATTAAAATTTAAAATTTTAAAATACAAGTTTAATATTTATATATCTACAAATAAACCCCCTACATATATTTATTTATCAATAAGTCCAAATTTTATTATTTTTTAAAAAAATTTAAAAAGAGATTGAAGGTATTAAGACTTAAAATTTCACAATTTTTATATATTTACAAATAAATCCTTTCAATATGTTTATTTATAAATAGGTCCCAACTTTATTATTTTTTAAATAAAATTTTAAAAAAAACACGGAATGTTTTAAAGTATCCCAATTTTAAATTACAAGTTTAATATTTGTATATTTACAAATAAACCCGTCATATTTTTTTTATTTATAAATAAGTCAAAATTTTGACATAAATTTGCTTAAAAATTAACATGAAAAATAAGATTAGGAGAGGTATTCGCTCAGTTAGAGATTTGTAAGGTTACTAGCTCTCGTTTCAGGCTTGCAGAGCAAAATGAGAAGGTTCAGCATACGCAAGCAACTCAGTTTGCTGATCGGCTTTAGCGTGGGGCGGCGGCTGTGGGGAGGGAATCAGATCAACAGGAGCGAGCGCCATATTGGTGAGGGTGTATGAGCGTGCAGGTGAGCACGCCAAAGGCCGGCTCGAGTCCAAACCCAGTGAGGCGTGCAAGCGCGCGAGTGTTGACTCCAGAGACCAACACGAGCACGGGCACCGGGCCAACAAAGGACCCTCACAAGAGCGCCTGCGCCTGCACCCTCATCGACCTACGGCCTACGCTTGCGCCAGCCCTTGGTGTCCACACCCACGCACTTGCGCCGGCCTCTAGGGGGGTGCGGAAGGGCGATTTGCTTGTGGCGGGGGAGGCGGACGCGGATCAACATGCAGGGGGGTGCGGATGCGGATCTGCTTGCGGCGGAGCAAGCGGAGGCGGATCTACTCGTGGGGTGGGGGGGTGCAGATCTACTCGTGGTGGGGGAGGGGGGGTGACATATCTGCTCGTGGCTAGCTGGTTGGAGAGGGGATGCGAGTGTCGGCCAAAAGCATGATGGCGATGGGGAGTGGCGGCACAGGGCTACGCGAGCCAGCGCGGGACTGGGTAGCGGTGACACGAGGGCTCGCATGGGGGAGTGGGTGTGCGAGGGTGCGAGGACACAGGGGAGCAGGGGAGGGACGGCGCGTTGGCGCAAGGGAGCGATAGAGCAACTGCGCGGGGTTGAGTAGAGTAGCAGCGAGAGGAGAGAAGGTAAAGGTAAAATAGGTTTGATTGAAAGTCGAATAGTAGTAGTTATTAAAATCTTGATGGGTTTTTTGTAAATATGATTAATTTCAAGGTATTATAGGTAAATATCTGAAAGTTATATACAAAATAAATAATAAATTTTTTAGGAGTTTAGTTGTAAAATTGTGGAGAGTAAAAGTGAAATTTTTGGAAAAAAAATTTGATTAAATAACAATCAGGGAATTGTAGGTAATAAATTTGAAAAGGATGGGGGTGTAGGTACTTATCAAAAATTTCAGGAGATTTTTTGTAAATAAGAGAAACCTCATGGGATGCACGTAAATATCCCTATTTTTTTTTTTATCTTGTATTACTTCTCTTTTTTTGTGTTGTTTGATAATAAAATAATTTATGAACTTTTAGCTACGAATTCTAATAATGACAAACAAAACTTAAGATTAACTAATGATCAAAATTATGTGTTGAAGTAATCAACACTGGTTAACATCACCAAGCAATCAATTCTGATAATATTATTATTTTACTGAAGTAAAATGTGGATTATTGTGTTGCAATTAGGAATCAGAAGTTGATTTATTTGAAATTTGATGAGTTATCCATGTTTCAAGTAAAATATTTTATTTTTAAGAGTTAAAATAAGGGATAATTATCTATAAGTCCTTGTAATTAGCCTTAATTACATACAACCCCCGTATTTTCGGAATTACCCATACCCCCGTTTTCGAGAATATTTACCCACACTCCCCTGATTGTTATTTAATCAAAATTTTTCCATTCTGATTTTACCCTCGGTTATTTTTACAATTAAACCCCTAAAAACTTATTTTTTATATTTAACGCCCAAAATTCAGTTTTTTGCAAATAACACCCCGAAATTACTCTGATTTACAGAAAAGTCCTCAAAATTCGGATTTTTTGCAAATAACCCTCTGGAAATTATTTTGATTTTCACAAAAGTCCCCGAAATTGGGATTTTTGCAAATAACATCCCGAAATTATTCTGAATTACAAAAAAGTCCCGAAATTTTCTTATAAAACTCTCTCCTTCCTACTGTAGCCCTAAACCGTAGTACCGCCGCCGCCGCCGCTCTGCCGCTCCCTGCGCAGCTGCTGCCGTCGCTGCTCCGCCGGCGAGGAGATCGTCGTCCGGTCGCTGCCCTGCGACCCCCACGACATCGCTGCTCTGCGCTGCGCCCCCCACGCCGTCGCCGTCGGTGCTCTGTCATTCGTCCTCGGCCTCCTGCTCTGCCCTCGCGTCGTTGCTACCCCGCCGGCGAGAACACCGCCATCCCGTCGCTGCCGTCGCTGCCACCCTCCTTCGTCCTCGGTAAGCCACCACCTCCTTCCGAAACCGCCCCCCCCCCCTTTCCTTCGTGCCGAGGCCGGCGAGGACGCCCGGCGGAAGAAGGCCAGGTGGCGGACGTCTGCGCGTGATGGCGCCCTGGCGCGGACGCCGGAGGCCGGGTGGTCTCGGCCGTCCGCGCCTCACGCCCTCAAGCCGACGTCTGCCAGCCGCCCACCGCCGGACGGCCTCGGACCCCCTCCCCGCCCGACGGCCTTGGACCCGCTCCCTACCGACAGCCTCGGACCCACCCGTCGCTCCCGCCCCCGCCCCGCCCCGGCCCCCAGACGGCCCTCCGACAACCCCCACCCCCTCTCCCCCAGCCGACGGCCTCGGACCCACCCACCACCTCTCCCACCCCGGCCCCCAGACGGCCTCCGACACCAGCCACCCCCCCCGGCCCCCCCCCCCCGCCCACCTCGGACCCCCTCCCCGCTCGACAGCCTCGGACCCCCCACCACTCCCGTCCCCGCCCCTGCCCAAACGGCCTCCGACACCCCACCCCCGCCCCTCACCACCACCACCACCCCACCCAGCCCCCCACCCAAACCCCCCAAAAAACAAAAACCCGCACAGACTCTCTCAAACAGCCTCACAGACGGCCATCTCAGTTTCACTGCTACCTGTAATCTCCATTACTAATTCTTTGTGATGAAACAAAGCATGATATTTCCACTATCTGCTACCGCATTCCAGTTTGCTTTCTTGCATTTGTTCTTGCAAATGTTGTGCATTAATGCTCAAGCACATGAATTGATATGGTACTATACTTTGAGAAATTCGAGCTTTTCAATTTTGCTATTCCCTGTTGCTTCCGACAACTATTTTTTTTCTTCTAATCAATTCATGGTTATTTATTTTAAATGTATACGTAGTTTAACTCACAATGACTGAAAAAGTACAGTACACTCCATACTTTCCCCTCATCAGGTGTTTTTTCTAATTATGTTCAGGTAGATACTTCATCCGGTTCCATTTCACCTTCCTCATTTGATAGAAGTTCAAGATGCCCGCATGAAATTGTCAGGAGGGTCAGGGTTACTGTTTCTTCTGAGGACTCCTACTGGAGGGGAAAGTTATTAGAGACTTATGATACCCATGATGACAAATTTCAGATTGCCCCTTGCTCTTGGTACGTGAATCATCTCTATATTTAACACTGCTATTTCTTAATTTTATCAAATCTTGCCATGATTTAGAAGTTTGCACCGGGGGAAATTCTTGTGGCTCAAAATAAAAGGTTTCTTGTAGCTTGTACTCATCCGAAGTATTTATATTTGGTTCAACACTTGACAAAAACATAAATGAGAGATCTATTGGTTAACATTTCTTTACTTATTAGCTGTTAAAATTGTTTGACTTCATTTTTTCTACTTTTGCCGTTGTTGACAATGACAATATTTCTGGTGATATAGGATGTCAGATTGGGGGGAATATGCTTTTGCACTGCAGTAACTTTCAGATGCCGAAATCTTTTTGAAATGTTCTACATCGCCTGTTGCAGGGGGCCTTGATTTTGTTGAAAATGAAAGAAGGTTAGCAAAATTAATTTTGGTTTATGAAACTGTTCATTTGTGCTTCTCTGATCACTTGTGAATATTGGGGTTTTGTATTCTTGCTTCTTGGGAAGAGTTCACATTGTTATTTGTTCTACAATGCAGACTCTGGTCCTATTTGATTGAATATCCGGATTGGAGACAAACTTTTTTTGGGAGAAGAGCCTGCATCTTTGAGCGCTCCACCACCGACCGTGGATGGTTAAGATGCCAATAATTCATCCTATAAATCTCAACAAAAGTAACAAATAGAGAACCACAGAGTAGAAGTCTCACTCCAATTGTATCAACTGAATGGTTTGTCTCATGCAATATCAGGGGCTTGCAGCCTTGCAATACCTTCTCTGTTAAAGAGCTTTGGAACTTCATTGTGCAATTTTTATACTATATCTAAATTTAACCATGTCCGGTGACAGATGTACCTTCCCTTTAAGAAAATAAAATAAATATATTGTGATCTATTTATAGTTATTATTTTATTGAATTATTATTGCTATGCTATAATTGCGATTGTAGAAGTAGAACCACTTGCCATTTTTTCCTATTGAATCAAGTTTCATTTTTCATATAGCATAAATATGTTATGAATATTACATAATCAGTGTAGGTCTCATCATATACCAATTACAAGTTTCATATTGTACATTTAAAAATAGATCCCTTGATTATTTTTTTAATAAATAAATCAATATTTTAATCATTTTTAATATTAAATTTCACAAAAAAAGACAGTGAAGGTTTTAAAATTTAAAATTTAAAATTACATATTTAATATTTTTACATTTAAAAATAGACCACCTTTAATATTTTTATTTATAAATAAGTCCAAATTTTATTTATTTTATAAGTAAATTTTACAAATAAATCATCGAAAGTTTCAAAAACTTAAAATTTAAAATTACAAGTTTCATACTGTACATTTACACATAGATCCCTTGAATTTTTTTTTAAATAAATTAATATTTTAATCATTTTTAATATTAAATTTCACAGAAAAGACAGTGAAAATTTTAAATTTTAAAATTTTAAATTACAAGTTTATTATTTTTACATTTAAAAATAGACCACGTTTAATATTTTTATTTATAAATAAGTCCGAATTTTATTTATTTTATAAATAAATTTTACAAATAAGTCATTGAAGGTTTCAAAACTTAATATTTTTAAAATTACAACTTTCATATTGTTCATTTACAAATAGATCCCACGATTTTTTTAAATAAGTCAATATTTTAATCATTTTTAATACTAATTTTTACAAAAGGACAGTAAAGGTTTTAAAATTTTAAAATTCAAATTACAAGTTTACTATTTTTACATTTAAAAATAGACCACCTTTAATATTTTTATTTATAAATAAGTCCAAATTTTATTTATTTTATAAGTAAATTTTACAAATAAGTCATTGAACGTTTCAAAACTTAAAATTTAAAATTACAACTTTTATGTTGTACATTTATGAATAGACCCTTCAATATTTATATTTATAAATAAGTCTATATTTTTTAATCATATTTTAAGTAAAATTTTACAAAAAAGATATTAATGATTTTTAAATTTATAAATACAAATTTAATATTTATATATTAAAAAATAGACCCTTAAATATTTTTTTAAAAAAATAAGTCTAAATTTTACTTATTTTAAAACTAATTTTTACAAATAGACCCATCGTCGGACCATCGTCGGCCGGTCCGGCGCGCGCCGAGGCCGGACGGCGCGCCGGCAGCAGGCCCGGATGGCCTTGGCCGTCTGTGCCCGTGTGCCGGCGCGCCAGCCTCGGCATCCGTCCCGCGTGCCGAGGCTGTCCGCGCCCTCGTGCCGACGCGCCAGCCTCGTCCTCCGTCCCCGGCACACGGGCGCGGACAACCTCGGCCTTGGTCGTCCGCGCCCGGGTGCCGGCGCGCCGGCCTCCGCCTCCGCTCCCGCCGCCGGCTCCAGCGTCACCGTCTGCGCGCCGCCACTCTCGCCACCGTCGAATTTTGGGGACTTTTCTGTAAATCAGAATAATTTACGGGGGGTTATTTGCAAAAATCCAAATTTCGAGGATTTTTCTGTAAATCGGAATACTTTCGGAGTGTTATTTGCAAAAAATAGGGGGTGTGGGTAAATATTTTCGAAAATAGGAGGGGTGGATAATTTCAGAAATTACAAAGGATTGTATGTAATTAAGATTATCCCTTAAAATAACATGAGTATTGCCTTGCGAGGCATGACTATGAAATGATAGATCTCAGTTATTAAAAAATAATTAGTTATTTTGAGACATATCTTTGCTGAAAATGCCCCTTTTATTCTCTAATGTAAAGGCCCTTTTTTATTGGAGACGCATTATAAACTAAAATATCAACTAAGATAGTCAATGCAGCAAGATTTGCTTGGTGCCTGGAGCAATGATTAAAAGACAAACAATGATAAAAAGAGCTTCTCTTATACCATGATAAGGAACACGTAGAATTTTATGGTGATAAACATGCTCAACTACTCCACCAACGAAGTTAGTGGAGATTTCCTTCTCAGCAAGGACAGACTTTTATATTACAAAGTGCACTCTCAACTAGGAATGAGAAAAGTGCAGTAGAAGAGTCTTTGGTTGCTTGGAAAACTACAATGCTGGATCGAAGAAATTCATTTGAACTATATATGTCATTGAGTCATCTGGTTAACCAAAACCTGGAACTCTCATGTATGGCCTCTTTGTGCAACTCTTTGGCAAATGAACTTTGTGAAAACTTGGTTCCTTTGGAATGGTTGAGGGCTTTTTTCCTCTCGGAACTGTGGAGGTTGTAGTGGTGTTGCCATTTGCTTTTCCCTCGGTTTGTATATTGGTTATCATCCCTGTTCCCAACTGACAAACTAGTCCTTTCCTTGCTGCTATAGTGCTGAAAAGAAGGAAAAAAAATGTTCATATGATGTAACAATTAATTTCTTCTCTTCTCAGGAAATATTAACCATTGAGCCTTAGCAAGTTGAGATGATCCCAACATCATCTTCTGTGGTTTTTCGGTCCCCTTCATGTTGTTTTCTAGCTGCATCACTCCAAGTATTTTCATATCAGACTAAAGTCAAGAAACAGGTGTCCTCAAGAATGAGTATTGTATAGCTTACATTTTTTGTGGCCAACTTTTCTTCTGCAACTGTTACCACATTCATGAATGCAGTTCTCGTTCGGAGCTGCAAATGGAGAATTCAGTAAAGTAAGAAGATTTTCTCTGATGTGTGCAAGTTAGTCACAAAAACAAGACATGGAAGTTTGATTCTTGTGACCTACAAAGCCCAAGCTGTGCATTATGAGAAGCATCAAAAAATAAAGGTTTGCTTTCGCTTAACATATATTTATCAAGAAAAGAGTCCAAACGAATACAAGTTTGAGCAGGAAAATAACCTGAATTTCATCTCCCTGCCTTACCACACGTTCACCTTGTTTCTGAGAAGCAATTTGGAGCCTTCTCTCCAAATTTGCTTCTCTAAGAATCCCTCTTTCCTAATGCAACACATAAGGAAATGTTTCGTCAGTCATAGGTTTATGCTATCTGATTTTACCGCAAGTCACAAGCTTTAAGCAGCTCACATCAGTTCGTAGTCTAAATGGCTTGGGGTTAGTTGGCTTGATTTTCTTGTGCTTCTTTCCGTGACCAGGTTTTTCATTAAGCACCTTTTTCAAAACTCCGATTCCCTGCTCAAAAGTATTGAAGACCCGTAAGAACCGATGTATGCTGTGAGCATGATCGAATGTGCATAAGAATATCAATCGATTTATAAATACCTTTTCAGGAACATTCTCAGAAAAGTGAGAGGCCTCACTTTCTGAATGTGTGTAATCCCTGCATCAGTTTCTAACCCAAAGATGAATCTTGGAGATAAAAATGTTGCAAGATGAAACATTGAGTAAATTACAGAAATAAAACTTCAAGGTTGCAATGTACCTTGTGCTTTGAGTATCTGGAGCATTTTCTTTATTTTCATCTGAGTAGGCAGCACCTCCCTTAGAGTTATCTGTTGTTTCTGAGTCAACGAAACTTGTATTTTCTTTTGCCGCTGGTTGAAGAGAGGATTCATCAGCAGACACCATTGAAGATTGTGGCGGTTCTACACCCATTACTGAGCCAACAGTAGAACATTTTGCTTTTCGATTTTCTTGAACACTAATCTTTGTTTCTTTGTCAGTGTCAATGGTTACATCTTTAAGCACGGATCCAATTATCAATGCCTCCGGACAATCCTCATTCTTCTGCTTTTCAGTCGTATACCATTCATGACCTTTACTTTTAGGATCCTTGGCAGCAGCTTCTGGATGGTTAGGACCACAAGTTGCTCTTCTAGATGAGTTGGACACATGGCGTTTTGGCTTATGTTTTGTAGCACTTGCAATCTTGAGCTTCCTCATTTGAGCACAAGCATCTGACATTGGAGTATCACCCGTGGGATTAGTTCCTTTGCTTCTGCCTCCTTCCTTCGGTGTTTGTTGAAACAGAGCTTTTGCCACAGTTGTCTTCTTCGGCGTCACAACTTGGACCTTTTGATGCTTCACACTCAGAAACGCTTCTTGAATTGCCGGTGTCCTCCGAACCCTCGGTGTTGTTAGGGACTTCTCTATTGTAGCAGGCTGTAACCTTCTGTTGCCAGTCTTTGGGGTTGATCTCAAGTTGGAGATTTGATGTTCTTTCAGTTTGCCACTGGCCATTTTCTCAGGGATTGAAGTGATTCTGCTCAGTCTCATCACTCTCTCCTTAGCTGGTTTTGGAGGTGCTGAATTTGGGCATTTTGGAGTAGAACTACAACAACAAAAGAAGATATTCCTGTTTTTTACCCATTAAATCTTTTTTTGTCATGGGAATGGAGCAATGATCAAATGTTTCTGCAATACCTTGAAGCTTTCTTCTTCAGTGCCTTTAGGCGCACGTTGGGACTTCTCGCCGCCATTACCTAGTATTTTTCATAGGAATATATAGTATGAAACCTCAAACAATTTCATCTGAAAAACTAATGTGCACAAAGGAAGAACTGCATCAAATGGATCTAACCCGAAGAATAAAACTTTTGTGAAGAGCCTCAGGATCAACTACTTCATGCATTTGATCACATCCTGATAACAATCAACATACATAACCAGAGGGAATTCATGAACACCATGATGGATCAACTGATATCAACAAAATCAAGTTCTTTTTTTGTTTGAAGTTTATGCAAGGGACCAAACAACAGCTGAGCACAAAAAACAGATCTTTAAGCAAAATTTCAAAGCCGAAGAGTGACTGACCAATGCGCAGGCAGAACCAGGACTCATCATCGGGCCGAGACCGATCGGGCACGGTGAAATCAACAAAGTGGGGCGCTTCAATCTCCTCGTAGAACTTCTCGTCGTAGCTGCCATCATCCTCGATCATCGCCGCGGATTTCCGCCTCAAATCCGATAAGAACCTATCCATCTGGCGTTCGACTGATCAGGAAACAAAATGCTAAGAAGAAAAGGGAAAATCTGAGAGAAATGATGGGAGCAAGAGGTCTTTTTTTGGATTGATTTGGAGTTTGGCTTCGAGTATAAGGGCGCGGGCAATGGAAACTAGCCGTTGGAGCGGCGTCTTATTGCCGACAAACACGGATTTGAAAACGGGGCCTGTCCGCAAACGGTACTTTGATATTACTACCCGCCACTCTTTGTGTTGGTACCCCGTGCTGATGAAAAATCCAATAAAAAATAAAAAAAATTTGGCAAAGAATCATCTATTGTATTATAGATTTATAAAAAATTATCAATATCATTATTATTAATAAAAAATTACTCGTCTTATATTATAAATTTACAAAAAATCACCTCAAATAAGATATTAAAAATATTTTATTTTTATTTTTTTATCAATTATATTAATATTAAAAAATTTATTTATTTTTTTATTCTGTTTTGGACAACTATCTCACAATTATTGATAAATAATTTGACAAAACTGAATTTTAATTTTTTATTTTATAATATCAAACAATCGATCTTTTACAAAATTATAACAAAACAAATTTTTTAAAAAATATTTATTTAATAATTTTGTGAATCAAAATTAAATGAGGATAATTTAAATTTTGTATATTAATTTTAATTGATAAAATTGAATTAAAATAAATATTTTGGATATATTTTTATTAAAATATTTTTTATAAATTTATATTTTACAATAAGTGCTTTTTTTACTAATAATGACAATGTAGATAGTTTATCGGAAGTTCACAATAAAACAAGTGATTGTTTGCTAAAAATTCAAAAATGAAAATGGATCCTAAATCTAATATATATTATTTTAAAATATTTTCACTTTTCTTTTTTAGAAAAATGAAATTTGTTAAAACAATAGAACAAACTTGTTTGTTGCGTAGATCAAAATAATTAGCGGTCGTTTGATTGAGGGTCAAGCTCAGAATCATCTCCGACTAACCGAGCTACCATCCAAATACCAAAAATTTGACCAGACTAACATTATTTAATTAAATTAAATTATAATTAGAAAATGACTAAAATATCCTCTGTCTCTCGGACTGACCGTGCAAGCTCGCTGCCGGAACTAGCCGGGCGAGTTCGTCCGGCAAGTCATACCTTGTCGAAGACGATGGAGTTGACAGTGAGGACGGAAACATAATTAAAGGAAAAATTGAGGGTAAAATGGTTTAGAAAAAATTTGAATCACTCGCTAGTCATATCAGTAACCAAATAAGATTTACTTGAGCACATTATTTTTTTACACTTTACCACTTTTTTTAACCTTGATTTTAAACTTGATCCTCAACCAAACGACTCCTTAAAGTTTATGTTAACAACTAATATCTGCTGGCATGATTGTGAAATATTAACATGGAATTTAATTGCTTGATATTGATTTCTGTTGTAAGAACCGAATCTATTTCCTAAAATAAATAGAATTGTGACAGCTTGATTTATTGTGTTAAATAGGTACATGAATACTTTTTTATGACAATTGCTTAGAAAGAGGTAGTAGTTGGTACTTTCATTTTATTCTCTTTAAACCATTTATAGCATCCCTAATCAATCATCTAATTGCCTAATTAAACTTCAAATAGTCAACAAGGAATGCTAAATGATGTTTAGTTATTAGAGGAAGAATCGAGGGGAGTTGATAAATCTACCTAGGGGGAATGGTGATGAGCTATTTTTAGTTGTTATGGGTTCAGCTATTTTTTAGACCTCGTTGTCTCCATTAAAATGTAAATAATTATACTGATATGAAAATATAATAATTTTTAAAAAATTAGTAAATAAATCAAATCCAGAGCAGGATCAGCGCGGGAGCAAAGCGCAGGTGCCAAATGGTGCAGGGGGGCGTGGCACGCGGGGTGGTGCGGGAGCAAGCCGCCACAAGCGTGGAGCGACACGGAGCATGTCGGCACGGGTGCAAGTAGCGCAGGAGTAGGCCGAGGCCATACGACTCGGTGCGGGAGCGAGGCGACGCAGGCTCAAGTCGGCTCGGATGGGAGATGACGCAGGCGTAAGCCCGGGATGGCGCGAGCGCATGCTATTCCAAGCAGAAAAAATATATATATGTATATATTTTTAAAAAAATGCAAAAAATAAATAACAAAATTTTTAAAAAATTATTTGTAAAAATACAAAAGATATAAGTGAAATTTTTAACCAAGATTTTAATTAAATAACAATAAAAAAATTATAGGTAATTATTTTTTAAAAAAATATAAATACATACTAAAATCGTGAAAAAATTTAATAAATAAAATAAATTTTGGGGTTTGTGCATAAAAAATTCTTATAATATCTACCAACTGATTCTTGATGGACGGCTGAGATCTAAGATCGTTAGCGGGATTTGACGGTATTTTTGACACAGGCAGCCCATTCTCTGTGGACCCAATCCCCCGCTCGTTGATCAAAATTACATCTTTATCCTTGATCCTTTAAGAAAGTTACTCCGCCTCTTCGATGTGTTTGTTCAGCAGTTCGAGGCTGATTTGGTAAATACGATGGTTGGAAATACAGCTTGCGCTGGCACCCCCGAGTTTCTGATGGTCCACCGGATCAGAGATTTCGCATGCGCTAGCATTGCAACGCAAACGCAACCGGATTCTGGGGCAGATTCTTCCAGTCCGCTTTAAGATTCTAGCCTGATATATTGTACGGTCGAGATTCGCCCTTGAGCGAGCAACCATCCGGTTCTTGCCGAACACCAGAACATTCTCGGATTGACCGGAGAGAGTTCGCGAACCTGTTCCACTGAGAAACTTACAAACGAAAAAACCGGAGGGCTTTTCTGCTTAATTCGCTGTGGTGGGTTTTTTTGGTAAACCCCAAAAAAGGATCATTTACGATACGTTTCGATGAATTTCAAATTCTGAGTTGAGAAATTAAAAAAAATAAGAGAATTAAGAAAATTGGGTAATTTTGGGGTTTGGATTATTATTTTTAGAATGAAATTAAAAATTAATTAATTCTCTCAATTCCAAAGTCCATTAATTGATAAGTAGATGAAATTGAACAATTTCGTTAATTTCTTAAATTTTAGAGTAAAAAGTGATAAAATTGATGTATTATTTTTAAAAATAAATAGAAAAATGTATTAAATTTGATATAAAATATAAGAAAATATCAATATAATTTACAAACATAAAATACATATTACTTTTACAAAATTAATGATTTATTTATAAATAAATAGAAAACATAAATTGATGCTTCACACATAACTCATATTGCAAAGTCAATTTAATAATAAGTAGTTGAAATAAACACCGACCTAAAAAGATCAAATGCAATTTGTACAAATAAATGAACTTTCCTTAAAGATTTTCAATTCAAACTTTACAAACAACTCACGAGTTGATAACTCAAATCAATTACAAAATAATTACATCAAACTAATTCATGAAAGATCATCGATGCCCGTTCTCTCTTAAAAATCTCCGGGGCCTAGTACCTTCTGAATGTGCCCTAGATTCTCTCATCATCAAATCCTTTACTCTCTCAAAAATTCTGCCGTGTTCAGCTTCTCCTCCATGCTCCTCCCCACACTTCCTAGAATATATATTCAACAAATGAATCCAAACTATAGGTAAATTTATTCAACAAAAAAAATCTGAGTGAACAAAAATTATCCAAAGATAGCAAGATTATAATGAAAAACTCATTATATTTCATTTCAAGATGCTAAATAAAATTTAAAAAAAGGAAAAAACTTGAATCTAAAAATTGGGATGAACCAGAGAAGAGATTGAGATACCTGTACTTTGAAGGAAAATTAAAATCCAAAGTAGAAATGCTTTCAATTGAGCCAAGATATGAGATCCCTTGCAATAGCTATGAATTTGGAGATGGCACTAGGGCTTAGAGATGGGGAGGAGCTCAAAGAGGAAGTAGAAGAGAAGGATCTGTAGTGAAAAGTGAATAGATGATATTTGGATTTTCGTTTGATTTGAGATTAGAATTAGGATCAATCCATTTTAGAATTTTTTTTTATAAAATTAATATTACTTATTTTACACTGTAATTAAATTAAATTATTATAAAAAATTAAATAATTTTTCGAATTTTAAATTATTGAAGCGTTAATTTTGATAAAAAAATATTAGTTTATAAAAATAATTCATTAGTATTGATTTTGATTTCGAATCAAAGGGTGTCCGGTGTTTTGGCCACCAAAGCTCGAGGAGAAAAGGGCTAGGAATAGCGGCGGCAATGACAATGCTCTCGTCTGGGTTGATCGCAAGTCTAGCTTTGATACTCCTCGAACTTAGAACCAGCGTGACAGTGGTGGCGTTGTGGACAACGTCGAAGCGGATGGGGAATAATGATGAAGACCTCGTCGGAGTCAAGCATGGGAATAGATAAGGTCAAATATGAGAGAAATTGGGTGTTTTTTGGCCGAAAAGAGAGAAATTCGAATATGAAATTGAGAAGAGAAAAAATTTGTTCAATTTTCATAATTTTAAATTTTAGAATCAAATCAGATATTGAAATTAAGAAATTAAATTTTTAATTTTTTTAATTTCCTCAATTTTAAGATTTGAAAATTCATCCAAAGAAGTCATTAATGTCAAACTCGATTCAAGTGATTTTTACTGCTATATTAGTAGAATTACTTATTTTTAAAAAATAAATGAATATTACAGTCAACATAACTTCGCGTTAACTACGATTTATAATTTCATAAAATTAATTTAGAATTGTTATTTTCAATCCGGGCCAAATAACGAGTCCAGCCATGAAGTGCTAATACAATTTGACGTCCACACAAACTGCGCGACAGAAGAAAAAAAATAAAAAATAAAAAACCCTCAGAAATTTACAGTTGTCCACGTGGACAGATATTTCGTAAATACAAATTTACGAGGCCTCAAAAGCAAAACACTCGCTATTTATGCGGCCCGTCATGACAAGAATAAACGTGAGGGGAGAGAGAGAGAGAGAGACTGACTGACAGACAAAGGGAGTCTGCATCGGAGAAGACGATGGAGGCGGAGCATCTTCTCGCCGGAGCCGTTGCCGCGGTTCTAGGGATTCTCCTTCTCGTCAGATTCCGGCGATCCGTGGACGGGAAGAGGCACGTCGGCCGGAATGCTGGATCTCCGGCTCAGATTTCCGCCGGCTCCGTAGTCATCGGCGGGGACAGTGGAACCGATGTCATCGTTGTCGGCGCCGGTGTTGCTGGGTCTGCGCTCGCCTACACGCTTGGGAAGGTTAGATTTTTTTATCTAATTTGGTATTGTCTTCGATTGGAAATGGGGTTTTCCTTGGATTGGTTCGATTTCTTTGATTAGGATCTATAACCGGGGGATCTGAGACAATTTGTCTGGAAATGATTTAATATTCGAAATGCTGGAGGATTGGAAAGCGTTGTTTCGGAGTGTAGTAATCACAATGGATTCTTTTCTTTAGCAAACCTTAGACCCAGAAATATTGGTGGGATTTCCAGGAGGAATTAAAGATGCGGTTTTTTTTCAACAAGCAAGATGCCAAGGATTTCCAGGAGGAATTAAAGATGTGGTTTTTTTCAACAAGCAAGATCCCAAATTTTCTCATTTTCTGAGAAAAAATTGAATATTTCTTGATGTAATCTTGAAAACTATTAATAGTTGTTTAAGATTGTAATCTTATATGCCTGTTTCAATTACAGTTGCAACTTATCTTCTATGTTTTCCTCACGTGTGCATGTGCGCTCTGCAGTTCAGTTGAGATTCCTAGACAACATCTTTTTTTTTCTTCACATACCCACTAGACAAACACCTCTCTGTTTTTCATGTCTTGGACTATTAGAAGTCGAATGACTTGTTTGGCTTGCCAAAGGCATAACCAATATCATGGATGTCTTATGGATGTAGGATGGGCGTCGAGTGCATGCCATTGAGCGTGATTTGACTGCGCCTGATAGAATTGTTGGCGAGCTCCTACAGCCCGGAGGCTACCTGAAATTGATTGAGCTAGGTCTTGAGGGTAAGCAGCACCTTCTATTATTTGCCTAACCTAACTGACATGGCTGACTAGATTAATTAATTTTTTGATTATTGACTAAAATCAAAATCTTGCGCTGTTTCTTAATGAATGTAGTTTGTGTTTTGTTGTCATCTCTAGTTATCTTGCTTTCAGGAGTTGTTTTAGTATGCCTACTGAAGTAAAATGTTGTTTCTTTTCCTCTTGTAGATTGTTTGGAAGAAATTGATGCTCAACAAGTTCTTGGCTATGTTCTTTTCAAAGACGGGAAGAATACCAAACTCTCATACCCTCTTGAGAAGTATCATTCAGATGTTGCTGGGAGAAGCTTCCACCATGCCCGGTTTATACAAAGAATGCGAGAGAAGGCTGCATCTTTACCTAAGTATCCTGTTTATTTCTCCTGCACTACTTGCTTATGGTGTTACCTTTTATGCTTGACCACCTTATGTCCAATGCCCCAATGGTTGATCATAGAACCTAGGGCAATAAGGATGAAACAACTTAAGGGCTTATGGTAGCTAATAACTGAGCCAGCGTCCATCACATGCACACAGAGATCAAATCACTGCTATTACCACAAAAAAAGAAGTAAAAAGAACACACAGAGATCTTAGCTTCCTTTTATTTTAAGCTTTGTTAATCATATCCTATAATGAGTAAACCCCTTTATTTAAAAGTGGAAGTCAATAGCATTCTATGCAGTCAGTTATATTGGTCCTTCGTTTGCATTTCTGCCTGACATGTGTAAAGGCAACTAATAATTAAAAGTAAATTTATCTCTAGATAGAGCTGAAGCTTTTAACAGTATTTGTATTTTCCTGTTTTAAGGACTCACAGACCCTTTTTTATAATTCAGCTAATAAGATTGAAACAGAACCTACCAGTCATGCCAGTTTAGTTCAACTGCTTTTGCTTGAAAAAGTTCTGTCAAACATTACACAAGGTCCACTTTGACATGTGTTATGCTTTTTTTCTTTTTCTCCAATCCAATCCAATTTGATCAAACCCCTCAATTATTCTTGATTCAATTCTAACTCTAAAAGCATCAGTGGATATGAAACAGCATGTGCTATGTAAACTAGATTAATTTTTTGCCTTCATATATACAAGGTATGACACTTTTCATTTTAATATCTAGTTCTCTCATATTTGATATGGGTATGGTTTTCTCAGTTAGAAAGAAATGAAGTTATTCTTGACATTGTAAAATTTTATTTCCGTTTGAATCTAAAGCTTAATACAAAGTCATTCTTGCCCTAGACCATCATGTTTGTTTTGATGGACATTTTCTTTGTAGTTGCTTGCTGCTTATGCATTTATGCTAGATTGGAAATCATTGTGGTGATCATAACATGTATCTTTTCAGTGTCTGGTTGGAGCAAGGAAACGTGACTGCTTTGCTTGAAGAAAAAGGGACAGTAAAGGGGGTATCATACAAGACTAGAGATGGTGAAATAGCGAATGCTTATGCCCCTCTAACAATTGTCTGTGATGGATGCTTTTCAAATTTGCGTCGCAGTCTGTGCTCTCCAATGGTAATATCATATGACTGAAACTGTAATTTTCTTCTGTTCTTGTTCTAAACTTTCTGTCTGTATATTGCCTCCTTGCTTGTTGTCCTTGCAGCTACTAACAAATCTCATTTAAGGAAATTCAGGCTTTCTGTTTTTTTAGATGATATTTTATGATCAGAACAGTGCTTTATTCCTTTCATGTCTCAATCTTGACTCTTGTTTTATGATAATTTCTTCCATCAGGTTGATGTGCCATCATGCTTTGTTGGCTTGGTTCTTGAGAACTGTCAACTGCCATTCCCAAACCATGGGCATGTTATCTTGGCAGATCCATCCCCAATCCTGTTCTATCCTATAAGTAGCAGTGAGGTCCGTTGTTTGGTTGATGTTCCTGGTCAGAAGGTGCCTTCAATAGCTAATGGAGAAATGGCTAATTATCTGAAAACTGTTGTGGCACCTCAGGTACAATACAATTGCATTAAGCTGTCTGAAGTTTTCTATATAAAAAAAGGTTGTCTGAAGTTCCTCTATAATGAGTTGTTATCATATGGCATATGGTGCTGATTCATGTTCTGCTAGAATGAGGGAACATTTACATGACCGCATATGTTCTTCTTATAATTTTTTTCTTTTGAAATTCCCCTGTATTTCAGATCCCAGGTGAATTGTATGATTCTTTCATCGCGGCCATTGACAAAGGAAGCATAAGGACTATGCCAAACAAGAGCATGCCGGCTAATCCTCATCCCACTCCTGGAGCTCTTTTAATGGGGGATGCATTTAATATGCGCCATCCTTTAACTGGCGGAGGAATGACTGTGGCATTGGCTGACATTGTTGTACTCCGGAATCTTCTCAAGCCTTTACACAATCTGCATGATGCTTCTTCTCTATCCAAATACTTGGAATCCTTCTACACCTTGCGTAAGGTCAAACATCCTTTACTTCTTTCATATTTTTGCTTTATCATTGGAATGCCTTGATATACTAAATATTTATAATTCTTTTTCATATCATCTTTGTCAAATTTTTTATTGTCTTATCTTCTTCTTCTTCTTCTTTTTATTTTATTTTTTGCATTGCTATGGCTAGCTGCTTCATTCCCTTTTTGGTACGTTTGGATGATTTTGTAGCCAGTTGCTTCTACAATCAATACCTTGGCTGGTGCTTTGTACAAGGTTTTCAGTGCCTCACCTGATCAAGCCCGAAACGAGATGCGGCAAGCCTGCTTTGACTATCTGAGCCTTGGCGGTGTTTTTTCAAATGGTCCTGTTGCATTACTTTCTGGTCTTAACCCTCGTCCATTGAGTTTGGTTGCTCACTTCTTTGCTGTTGCAATATATGGTGTTGGTCGGCTACTGATTCCATTTCCTTCACCCAAGAGATTGTGGATTGGGGCCAGATTGATATCGGTGAGTGCTCATCCTTATTTTTGCTTGGTGTAGTTTTTCTTTCTTTGCCTTTTTTTAGTGTCTATTTAACATATTAAAACAGTCCACTTCAGTCATTCCGAAAGTGGCAATGCTTATGTTTGCCTATGAACAATACAAAGCTGTTTCCACTATTACCCTGATTTGATGCTTCAATACAAGCTCTGGAATCAGGAATGATTTAATGTGTTTGTTAAAGGGATAACCCAAGGAAATCCCAGGCTTTATAGTGACAAAGCTTTTACGTTGTTAAGATACAAAGTAAAAATGAAATATATACAAGTCGTTAAGATACATAGTAAAAATGAAAATATATACAAGTATTTTACTTTTATGGCCTATTGTATCTCATCATGTGTCTTATTGCAGAAACAGTCATCTTTGAATCCTTTGCACTGAAAACTATTGCTGTTCTTTATTTAACAATGCAAACTCTTAATTCGGAAAGAAAATTAAGCTCAGTTGATAGCTCATTTATTTTTGCTTCTGTTGTTCTCGCATAAAATCAGCCAGTGTATTGAACATACTTTTGACTATTGAAGTGATAAATAACATTATTTGGCCACGTAATTTTGTCTCTTGGATTCCTTTGCTTTATTAAAGGTCATTAAGGCACTATGTGGTTCGGGATCGGGATCAGGATCAAAATTAGTGAACCATTTTTATAAACTATTTTTTTATCAAAATTAGCTCTTCAATAATTTAAAGCTCAAAAAACTATTTAATTTTTTATAATAATTTAATTTAATAATAATTTAAAATAAGTAATATTAATTTTATAAAAAAATAATTTTGAAATGGGCTGATTCTGATCTCAAACCAAATGGGACCTAATGCCATTTTATCTTTCATCAATTTCTGTGTAGAGTGCATCTGGCATCATTTTCCCTATCATGCGAGCAGAAGGGCTTAGGCAGATGTTCTTCCCTGCAACAGTTCCTGCATACTACAGAGCTCCCCCTGCTAATTGAAATGCTTGAACGATATGTTCAGACCTGTATTGTGCATCTCTTCTCCAAACGGGGCAGTCTTTAGTGCTAATGCTACCCTATTATGATTAATCTAGTTGTCTGTTGAATAATGCAGCAGTTAATGGACTGTGTTTGATGCTATATTGTAAGTTACTCTTTGCATTTTAGATGTCCAAGCTGTAAGTACACTCAGATGTTTGCGTATTGTCTTGTGCTCATTTTTCATTTTTTATTTTTTATTTTTTATTTTGTATTCTCCATATAGTATTGTCTGTGATTCTGTGAAGCTTTTGAATATAATAATTAACCTACTTTTTAGATGTTTAGATATAATTAATTCCCTGGAAAATTTTCACAGATAGCCCTCTTGTTGTAATTTTTTGCTGTTTATATTAAGGTTTTAAGCAGGGTTTTAAATCTCGGTCGAAACCAAAATGTTTCAGTCCAAAACAAAATGTTTCAGTTTCGGTCGGTGACGAAATATTTCACCTAAAATGTTTTCGGTTTTAGGGTTAGGGTTTTGCTACAGTGGTGAGTACAGAGCGAGTGTGCGGAGAGATTGCACGGCAATGACGAGCAAAGTGAGCGCAGTGAGATCGCGCAGAAGAGAAGCGATAGAGCAGCGAGCAGAAATGGCGAGTAGAGCGAGCGCAGCGAGATCACGTAGAGTAGAATCGGCGGAACAGCGCGCAGAGCAGAAGTGGCGGAGCAGTAGCAACGGAGTAACCAACAAAACGCGCAGCAGAAGCGGCAGGGTAGAGAGCAGCGTGTAGAGCAATAGTAGTGGAGCAGTGAGCAGCAAGCGGAGCAAAAGCGGTGGTGAGTAGCGTACGGAGCAATGAGTAGCAGCAACGGCAAAGTAGTGCGTAGCGACGGAGCGGAAGCAGCAAGCGGCGATAGAATAGCGAGTAGTGGCAAAGTAAAAGTAACGACCAACACACAACGAGCCTCTATTTCAGTTTGGTATTGCCATCCTTCTCCTCTCGTTACAAGCACGAAGAATTTATCTGCTTTTGTGTTTTTGAGCAGCGATGGAGTAGTAAGCGGCAGTAGAGTGCGTACATCCTCTAGGAGGCAAAGCGAGCACAACCACCTAAAGTCGGCGCAAACAGTGGTACTCTCAACTACAGTGAACTCTTAGGTCTCCTCCATTGACATGCTCGACGTCCCGAGCATGGAGGAGGTCTAGCAACGACAGGGTCTACTCCAGCGACGTCTTCACCATCGAGTCCAGCTTTGGGATGTCACAACTCCATTGATGCCCTAGTCATCAATGAGAGCCAACCCAAGCCGCCAACCATCTCCTTGCCGGCGAGACAACTCGTTTCTCCAGTTGCCGGATGGCATTGTTCATGTGCAGACTACTCCAAACTCCTCTAATGCAAACAAAACTGCATGTTCATGTTATTGTTCACGACTATTCATTGTTTTGTTCATGTTGTTCACGGTTCTATTCATAATGCACAGGCTGTGAAAGTTGTGGAGTACCTTGGATGCAAGTTGATGGTTTTGTTCATAATGTGCAAGTTGTGAAGTCCACTGGATACAAGTGGATGTACGTGGATCAAGTTGTAATTTGTGATTGTGAGAGATGTTAGTATCTATTATATATAGTCAAAGTAAGTATTCTGCAAACAATGCACTTAAAATTTCTCAGGCGCTGTAATACTGGTGTTTCATTTGCAAAGTTTTGTAAGTCTGTTATTTTCCTTCTGTTTTAGACTACAATCATATTCAAGAATGAAGTAAGAAATTTTTTTAAATTCTGAATTATTATACATATTATAAATAGAATTGCAGTTGCATAATATTATAAGGTTTGTAAGTTTGTAAATTGAGAATGTTGAAATTAATGAAAAAAATAGTTAGTAAATCGAAAATTATTGAAATTATGTAAAAATTAGTTAGTATTTATTAATAAATTTATACGAAATAGAGTTTTTTCTATTTTTTAGAAAATAACAATTTATGCAAAAATTATGTATTAAATTGAGAATGTTAAAATTAATGTAAAAAGTAGCTAATAAATCAAAATTGTTGTTAGTAAATCCTAAATCCTAAACCCTAAATCAGAAATTATTGAAATTATGTAAAAATTAGTTAGTATTTATTAATAAATTTATGCAAAACTAGCATTTTTTTATATTTTTAGAAAATAATATTTTGTGCGAAAATTATGTATTAAATTGAGAATATTAAAATTAATATAAAAATTAGCTAATAAATTAAAATTTTTGTTAGCAAATCCTAAACACTAAACTCTAAATCGAAAATTATTGAAATTACGTAAAAATTAGTTAGTATCTATTAATAAATTTTTGCGAAAATAGCATTTTTTATATTTTTTAGAAAATAACATTTTGTGCGAAAATTATGTATTAAATTGAGAATGTTAAAATTAATGTAAAAATTAGCTAATAAATCAAAAATTTTGTTAGTAAATTCTAAACCCTGAACCTTGAATCGAAAATTATTAAAATTATGTAAAAATTAGTTAGTATTTATTAATAAATTTATACGAAAATAGAGTTTTTTATATTTTTTAGAAAATAATATTTTATGCGAAAATTATGTATTAAATTGACAATGTTAAAATTAATGTAAAAATTAGTTAATAAATCAAAATTTTTGTTTGTAAATCCTAAACCCTAAATAAAAAATTATTGAAATTACATAAAAATTAGTTAGTATTTATTAATAAATTTATGCAAAAATAGACTTTTTTATATTTTTAAGAAAATAACATTTTATGCAAAAATTAAGTATTAAATTGAGAATGTTAAAATTAATGTAAAAATTAGCTAATAAATCAAAAATTTTGTTCGTAAATCCTAAACCCTAAATCAGAAATTATTGAAATTATGTAAAAATTAGTTAGTATTTATTATTAAATTTATGTAAAAATAGAGTTTTTTATATTTTTGAGAAAATAACATTTTTTTGTGAAAATTATATATTAAATTGAGAATGTTAATGTAAAAATTAGCTAATAAATTGGAAATTTTGTTAGTAAATCCTAAATCAGAAATTATTGAAATTACGTAAAAATTAATTAGTATTTATTAATAAATTTATGCGAAAATAGAGTTTTTTATATTTTTTAGAAATTAACATTTTTTTTGAAAATTATGTATTAAATTGAGAATGTTGAAATTAACGTGAAAATTAGCTAATAAATCAGAAAATTTTGAGTTTGTGAAAAAATTAGTTAGTAAATCGAAAAATTTATATGAAATTTTTTTTCTTAATCATAGGTAGATTTTCTTCCGTCATCATTTGTTCTATTACTGTTGCTGTTGTATTACATGTCTTCCAAACAAAACACACAACGATCGACTCGTGATGATAATATCGCATGGTAACACTGTGAATTAGCGGATGCAGGTCTTCAGAAAGTTCATTGCAAATAGTATGGTTGTGTATTTTGTTTAGAAATTACAAGATTAAAAGAGCATTTGGGAGGAACAACCGACTCAATCCAAATTTGTGAGAAGATTCCGAATGAAGTGAGACAAACATTTTAGGTAATAGTACAAAATAACAGAGAATATAAGAAAAAGAATAAGACCAAAAAATCACTTTTTGAATAGGAACTTATCAAGCGCTATAATCCAGATCTCCAGCAAGTTTCTGATGATGAAGACAATGATAATGAGGTTCAGAAAGTAATTCGCGAGAGTCGAAGATTGTACGAGAAAATTAAAAGTCGTGTTGGGCCTTCCAAGATAGTTCATGATCACCGAACTACTCATTTCAGAAAACGACGTATACAATGATACATAACTGCCCCTTCGGGAGTTAGAGGAAATTTTCATTTTTCTGACATCGAGTCTATCAATATTTCTCCAATTGACCCATTTCTATTGAAACCAAGAGATGATACTCAACTAAATTTGAAAACAACATCAAATGATTTTTAGAAGGCAAAACAATGGTTGGGCAGAGTAGTATCTAAATTTTTTTTCTATAACCATGCTCCATTTCATTTAGCAGATGGTGGTTACTATCATGGAATGACATGTGGCGCTCAAGAGATTGGCCCAGGAGTTTCTCCACCAAATGCATATAAAATTTCTGAAAAGTATTTGGATCTTGAAGTTGAAGAGATGTCTACTTTTATATAGATCTTCCATAAATATTGGGATAAATTTGAGTGTACATTGAAATGTGATGGATGGAAGATACAAAACAGTAAAAATTTGATACCTTTTTTAATATATTGTCCTGAAGGTACCATTTTTCTAAAGTCAATCACTACATCAAGGGAGTCGAAGACTAGTAATTTTTTATATTACTTGATTGACAGTATCATTGAGGAATTGGGGAATCAAGAGTGGTACAGATCGTAACTGATAATGTAGCTCCGCTGGTATATGCTGGAAAGAAGCTAATACAAAAAAGAAAACATCTTTTTTGAACACCTTGTGCAACACACTCTATTGACTTAATATTAAAGGATATGGGTAAGGATCCTGATAATTTAAAAGTGATTGAGGAAGGTCAGAGTTGACGTTATTCATTTATAACCATACTTGGTGTCTTAAATTGATGAGAAAGGAAACACGAGGATGAAAGATTATCAGGCCAGACATTACTCAGTTTGTTATATAATTTATCTCTTTGGATTCCCTATATACTTATCGACAGACACTGAAGAGATTATTTACCAGTGAAGAATATGATAAGTATTATTTGAAGTTAAAACGGTTAGAGAAAATTCTTTCTGAACAATTTTATAATCAAGTTTTGAACTAGCAATTTTGGAAATTAGCTGAAAATATAATCGAAATCTTTAGTCCATTAGTTAAGGTGTTTTGAATTGTTGACTCAGATGATCATTCGCAGATGTGATTCTTATATGAAGCAATAGAACGAGTAAAATTACAAATAAGACGATATATAGGAATAATTAAATTTCGTTAATGGGAGAATATTATTGATCGACGTTGGGATAAAATATTATCCAGAGATATTCATGATATAGGTAATTGAATAAAATGTTATTCTATAACACTTTATTAAGTGATAATGATAATATTATTGATTAATATTTAATCATGTTATAGGATACATTCTGAATCCAATATTTCAATATGTTGATGATGTCAACAACAGTAATACAATTCTCGAAGTGTTACGTAAGGTAATTTAGAGGATGGAGCCAAATATGAAAATAAGAATCTTGGCATTGTGCGAGCGCACGGGTGTGGGTGCCAGAGGCCGATGAGGGCTCGGGTGCTAGCGCGAGGCCGGTGAGGGCGTAGGCACTAGCGCGAAGCAGGCGAGGGCACAGGCGTGAGCACGAGGCCGGTGATGACTTTGCGAGCTCCTCGCGCAAGCTTACTGTGCAATCTCCCTGCGCGAACTCTCTGTGCAATCTCCCCGCACAAGCTCGCTGCGCGCTCTCCCCGCTCTCCGCGCGAGCTCGCTGTTCGCTGCTACTGCAAAACCCTAACCCTAAACCGAAACCAATTTAACCATTTCGTTTCGCCATTGGCCGAAACGTTTCGGTTTCGGCCAAAATTTAAAACTTTGGTTTCGACTGTTTCAGTCGTTTCGGTTGAAATCATGCTCGTTTTAGTTTTGGTTTCGCTAAAAATATTTTTTTAATTATTAATTATGTGTTGATTAGAGTTTGATTGTAATTTGATTTCAAATTAAAAATATTTTAAAAAATTTTAAAAAATTATTAGTAATTTTATCATAATAGTAAATATAATTTAATTAATTTTTATAGTTAATCACTTGTATAGTTAATTATTTAATGGGTAGGCCAACCTTTAAATTTAGAAATAATAATTATATTTAATGTATTAAAAGATTTTTTTGCTTATAAACCCCTACATGATTCAAGTTTGGTTTATATAAATATCTTGAATAATTTATATTTGTGTTTAAGAATTTTGAGTGCATACCAATTTTAGTTGGTTAGTAGTATTAATTCGTGGAATTTGGCATAAATTTATTAGAAATAAATATTCAAAATAATTTACATGTAAATAGTAAAAATTATAGGGTATTAAATGTAATCATCTCTAAATTCTAACATTAACATTTCAACCTTCAGCTTTTATATATTAACCAAGGTTTTGAGTTTCGATTTCAGAAACGGTTTCGACATTCAAAGAAATCGAAACGTTTCGATTAAAACCATTTCCATTTCAATTTTGACCAAAATTTTTTTATTTATTAATTATATTTTTGACCAAAATTTAATTTAAATTAAATTATTTTTTAACTTTAAATTAAAAATATTGTAATATTTTTTAAAAAATTTGAAGCAGTCATGTACGTGAAGTAGCCCATGTACTAAAAAACTCATGCACATGAACAGTCCTCTGCCTCCGCTGCTCGCTTGGCTATCACTTCCAGAGACCAGCAAGGGTGCAAGCGCGCCGACGTGGGGGCCAGACCGGTGAGGGCGCAAGCGTGAGAGTGAGACTAGCGCGAGGGTGCGGACGCAAGGCCGATGCAAGCGTGTGGTGCGGAGGTCAGAAGTCGGCGAGAGAGTGTGAGGGCGTGGGCGTGAGGGCGAGGGTGGGGGCGCAAGGCCAGTGTGAACGCGAGGCCGGCGAGAGAGCACAAGGCCAGTAAAGCATGTGCGCTAGGCTAGTAAGCGCGCTCGCAGGAGCTATTGAGTGTGGGTATCAGAGATCGACGAGAGGGCACGAGCGCAAGGACCAAACCGGCGCCGGCACAAACATAGACGTGAGGTTGGCGCAAGTGCGCAGAGGCACGCGCAGGACTTATATAAGTAAAATCGAAATCAAATCCATCGAAATGTTTCGTCTATCGAAACTTTAAACCATGTTTTGTATGCTGCTCTTCTCCGGTTAAACGAGGAAAAATTAATGTTTACAGGTGGACGTGGTTTTGTGCGAAGGTTACTGGACTCGGACCGTAAAATCATGGGCCGGTGAAGTGCATTGTGACGGCCCAGATAATCACGGGCCAGGAAATGTCTTCAGCGAAATGACGAAAACATCCTCGTCCCAAAATGCCCCTGCATTTTTGGGAAATCTTTGGATGACCAAATTGCCCCCAAGCATTATTCGCAATGCCCAGCAGAGCTCCCTTCTCGTCTCTAATGGCGAAACCCTAGACTCCTCGGCCAAATCCTCTTCTCTATCAGTCTTCTTTCTACTTTGTTCGGTGAGATCTCTCGACTGGAAGCTCCTCGACTTCCCTGCTAGATGGAGGTAGGACAGTCCCGAGGCTCCTCCGAGTTGATCAGGAGGCTGCTTTCGATCCATGCCGATCCGATTCGGTAATCTTCGTCTCCACAAAAATATCTTGTTTTCGACCTTGTTAATTCTCAAATCCCTCCCAAAATGGAACTTTTAGGCCATCCGAAGTCCAAAGTTCATGTTTTTATCGGTTTCTTTAAACCGGTATTTTGGGAGATGAGGAATGAGCTTGTTGATTATGTTCCTCTTTCAATTTTGTTTTCTTTGAAGGCTAAGTATCTGTAAGTTCTGGCATACTTGTCGTCGTTGCTAGTTGGAATTCGTAAACCATGACTGTTGTTGATGGAGTTTCGTTCCGATTTTGTCGTTTAAGTACTGCGCATCAAGCTGACATTTTGGTGTCAAATCTAATTTAATTTGTTGTATAATGCTAAGCTTTTCCTAGGTGAAATTTTAGTGCTCCCTGTGCATGGTGGTTGGCGCTTCTAGCTGGTAATGACTTGCCACTTAGACCTAAGAGAGGGATAAATAGAAGTTAAGCATTTGCCCTTCTTTTCACTCCTCATTTGTCCCGTGCAATCATTCTAATTCCAAATCCCAAGTCTTAGTAATTTTATTTTGCTTTGTGAGTTTACCTGGTGGATTCATTGGCCATGAGCATCATGTCAGCATGCACTGGGAGCACTGAATTCTTGTTCATAGTCTTTGTGCATAAAATGGATGTTCTCTACTTAAAACCATTTTCCTAATGCTTATGACTCTATGAGGTTAAACACAATGAGAAGGTTTGATGACCTTGATTTTAGGTAAAGTTTGGGATATCAATGGATTTATACCCACATTTTCTGAGTGTCTCCCTTTGTAATGTTTTCGCAAAGAGAAAGGGTTCTGCCAAATTAATTGGTAAATGAATCTACACCAAGCAAAAATTTGATTTAGCAGTAAAAGATGATGGACTTCTATATGAAGTTTGATGCTACTTATTTATTTACTTTCATCTGTTTTTTAGCATGAACAAGTACATCTTCAAATTAGCTGCATCATATGCTTTGTGAAAATATACAAAATTATTGCCGAACTGTGAATCACAAACTAAGTGGTTTCTCTTTTCTTTCTTTCACTTAATTATACTAATTAGAACTTTCACATTTTGGCATACCAATTTTGGGTGCATTTCTCCTTCAATGTGTGATTGCTAGGTCATTCCATGCATGAAGTTCTGGATGGTTGGGGCTTTAATTGAGCACGTTATACTGAAGGCTTCTCCTTGTGGACAAATCACTAATGCGTGTTGCCAGTCTCCAGATGGAGGATTATAATTTTGTTGTTGGCCAACAACTTTCTGATGTTAAGACTTTACGGAAGGCTATATAAGAGCCTTCTATTGCACAGCACTTTAAACCTAAGACCATTATGAGAGATTTAATTCGCCACTTTGCCAAGCATGCCAAGGAGGGTTGTCCATGGCGCATTCAAGCTTTTCAGCTTCCAGATGTCCCTACCTTCACCGTAAGGAGCATTGAAGGTATGCATACTTGTGGGAAAACTCACAGCTAGGTCATCACTAAGCATTGATAGACTGAATTGTTAACTAAATAGAGGAGAGATTAAGACATAATGTTAATCACAAACCGAAGGACATCTTTTAAGATATCCAAAAGAAATATGGTATCACTATACCATACAAACAAGCTTGGAGAGCCAAAGAGCGTGGTCTTGCTGCTATATATGGTTCTTCGGAGAAGGGTTACTGTCTTCTTCCTGCATAGTGTAAGCACACAAAGCAAATCAACCCTGGAAATATTCCTCAAGTATTCACTACAGGGTCTGATCATCGGTTCCAGTGCCTTTTTTGTTTCTTTCAAAGCATCAATACATGGTTTTCTGAGTGGCTGTTTGCCTATTATTGGCCTTGGAGCACTTGAAGTAAAGAGCAAGTATCTTGGTACTCTATTTTCAGTAGCATCATATGATGCTGATGGTGGGTTATTTCCAGTTGCCTTTGGTATTGTTGATGTAGAAACAGATGAAAGTTGAATGTGGTTTTTGTCTGAATTTCATAAGCTGCTGGAGATAAGCACGGAGATTATATGACAACTTACAATTTTTTTTGATGGGTGAAAAGCTATTGTAGATGCTGTGAAAAGGAAGTTCCCTGCTGCAGGCCATGGAATATGCATGCGTCATTTAGCTGAAAGCCTCAGCAAGGAGTTCAAGAACTCAAGGCTTGGCCATCTTCCCTGGAGGCCATGCTATTCAATTACCGCTAGTAGTTTTTGAGAGAGAGTGTCTGAGATTGAAGAAGTATGTGTGGATGCAGCTAGATGGATTGAACAAGTTCCCCATGCTGGTGGGGTGTAGTCCATTTTGAAGGGTCACGGTTTGGTCACCTGGCTTCAAACATAGAAGAGTTTCATAAATGGGTATTTGATGCACAGGAACTTCCAAATTTCCAGGTTATTGAATGAATTCATAGCAAATTGATGGCAGAGTTTGATGAAAGCCATGACACGGACAACAGTACTAGCTCCATAAGCTGAGAAGTGACTTACAGAAGCTGCACAAGCGCCATGTGTCTACCAATTTCTACAGTCCAATAATGTTGAATTTGAGGCATATCCGCTGACAGCTGACCAATCCGACATTGCAAACATTGGCATCCAAGTCTTGTTCGTGTCAGTATTGGCAATTGCACGGAATTTCATGCTCACATGCGGTTGCAGCCTTCCTATCATGCCAGAAAAACGTTTATGACTATGCACAAGCATTTTACTATCACAAAGTACCGTAAGACCTATTCTCACATTATACACCCTGTTCCAGAATGAAGTGAATGGAGCAAGGTGATTGAAGGCGTGGCATATAATGAACATGCAGTTGTCCCCACCCAAATTTCGATGCCTGCCCAGGCATCGAAATTTGGGTGGGGACAACTGCATGTTCATTATATGCCACGGCATCCTGAAGAGAAACAAAACTGCATGGAGGAATCTAATCGGGAAAAGCACACTGTCCATTGTAGCCGCTGCAACCAAACAGGTCACTACAAAAGAAATGCAAGGCTGAGATTGTTCAGAGGATAGAGTGATGGAATTTTGTGATCTATAATCATAGATGTTACTGTTGTTTTACATTTTTTTGGTAGCATGTAGTGATGGTGGGTGGTCTTTGGTATCTTTCTACATGTCAGAAACGGAAATCATCCTTGTTCTCTCATCTTACCAAAGCGCTCAAAACAGCTTGTGTTTGTGATAGCTTTTGTAAATTTTGGATTTTGGATTGATATACTGAGATGAGACATGGATGGCATCATTACCTATAGTGGATTGGGAACTGCACATCAGTGCATTTTATTTTCAGTTTTCACTAAATGGATTTAAAAACCAAATGGGAGAGGACAGCATCAACCCAAATTAGTACCTGGAATATATTTGACAATATAATATAATACACTAGGAAATTTGCAACAGGAAACAACAGTTTCTGACAGAGAAGCCCATGAGTTACAGGAGAAACAAAGCAAAAAGCTTATTTTCTTTTTCAACCAAAACAGGTCCTCCACATTACTTTACATGAGATAGACCAGTATGCCAGGATATGTCAAATTATAAGAAAAAAAGAGTCAAAATACAATATACAAACATGTGATTGATTCAAATAACCACGGTAATACTGAAATTATTCTAAACACTAGTTTTGGATGCTGATAATGCCCACCAGTAACAATATGGTGCATTAGCTCCATAAAAAAATGACTTCTGCTCTCCAAAAGTGGAATTAACATCTCCCATTTTTCCTTTCTAGCTTTATTGCTTCATATGATGTCATCACTTCTTTAAATTTTGCCTCTGCAGCCTCTGCAAGGATCCAGTATAGTAACACATTTTTCTTCCCAGTGAAATATCAAACACAGAAAACTGTAGCCAATTTGGTTTCAAAATAAAGATGGATGGATATATATAAAACGAAAGGTCTTCACATGCACCCATACATTATTGAGGGCAAAAAATGGAACTCACGTTTATTACTTTGGTTCTGGTCAGGGTGGAACTCCAGTGCTT
The DNA here is from genome assembly GCA_005019695.1 of Trichopus zeylanicus subsp. travancoricus. Lineage (NCBI taxonomy): Eukaryota > Viridiplantae > Streptophyta > Magnoliopsida > Dioscoreales > Dioscoreaceae > Trichopus > Trichopus zeylanicus. The sequence continues at coordinate 627,814 of RXID01014328.1, forward strand.
TTGCTCGGAAGGCTGTCTGTGGCATACATGAAAATGCAACATCATTAATAACGGAAATCTTAAACTAAAGAAAAATAAATTTTCTAATCACCTCAAGCCATATATCCAGGAATATGAACTCATAAAGCAAATAGGTGTTACTCTTGAGATTAAATGAGTTTGTGAAAAAATCAGATAGCTAAATCAGAAGGATTAGGTTATCACATTAACAACCACATCCAATGGATATAAAAAACAGAAAAAAAAACTAAAAGGATCACATCACTTTGGATATTCGCCATAATTCATGCAAGCATGCATACAAGAAATGCATAACTTCTTTAAATGAGAAAGTGAAACAGCACCTTTATCTCAGCATCTGTGTATGGTTTTGCCCTTGTCCTACATCAATGAGGGAAAACCAAGCAATTAAAAAACATTGGACATGTTCAATGTACAAAAGCCAGGAAAAATATCATCCGGTGCAACATATTCACGCAGTTCTGGGAAAACCAATCATGATAAAATTACAAAGACATACATATTATACAGGGGATGAGGCAATACTGCTATTCATTCAGCTTAAAACAATTAACAATGCTAGCCTCCAATCTTAAAACTCTATAAACAACAATCTTATATCAATAATTAACTCACAGAAATATGGTGGGACAAAGTCTTGCATATAGACAAACAAGTACACATCAGATGGAGAAAATGAAATTCATATTTCCCTTTTAGAAAAATACATATCAAATCTGTCTTCAAGTTTTGATGATCTATGATACACTAGGTTCAATAAACAAAGCTCATGCTTAAAAAAAAAAAAACTTTTTGGATGCTAAAAGCTGTTTGCCACATGTAGAAGGCAAGCAAATACACAATACCTGCATAGCTCTAAACTCAACAGAAAAAAAAAAAATCAAACATGACAGGAGACTTTGCCTTGAATTTTGACGCAGCAAGGTATGCTGAAAAGGCAAAAAAGCTTTCAGGGTCCAACAGACAATTCGAAAATATTTTTATACCTGTCAAGACCAAGTACAGAATAGTGATGTGACATTGTATAATTTCCACTGTCCCTCGGAGTAGATCTGTAATTGGTCCTTTTGTCTTTGTACGAAGTATCTGTCTTCCAGTACCAGTCATCCCTTTGAAATTGTTGATATGCACCAGGGCCCTGATCTTTCCAGCTCTCATAGGTCTTCTGGTATTTGCTTCTCTCTCTGTTGAATACACTTTGCATTCGTCTTATTCGTTCCTAGAAAGAGATTATCAAGAAAATATCAAAAGTAGAAAACTATATAAAATGCAACAACATTTAATTGAACTTCAGAGGAAGAAATAAACAGCCAAACACAAGGTCATCATTGCAGAAGGTTAAATTAGATTGAAATATGTAATAGTTCCTAACAGAAGGAACTTCAGGCAAACCGTTGAGATATTAAAATTTTCACATACTGAAAATTGAAACTTCAGAGAAAGAAATTAACAGCCAAATACAAGGTCATCATTGCAGAAGGTTGAACAGATTGAAATATGAAATAGTTCCTAACTGAAGGGATAGTCAACCAACCCATTCAGAGATTAAAATTTTCACTCTGAAAATTGAACTTGAAAATCAAAAGGCTCTTCCCTTGACAGAGACTCCAACAAATCACTTGGTGAGAACCTTATTTGAAAAGAATTTATCTTATGTATTCCACTGCCATGAAGAAATACAAGTAGCAATTTAAACAGTACTTCTGAGTCAGAAAATAGGAAGTAGATTAAAACCAATGTATGCTCATGCAGTTTATACATTTTCTATTAAACTTGTTTCCATATTATGCTCATTTATTTTGTAATGAAGAAGGCAATGAAAGTGAAAAGGTTCCAAAAGGTAAATGGAAGATGCATGACTTGGATTACCATGTTAAGATTACCAGAAGAAAAAGCAGGCCAGTATTAACATGTGCAACAATGGCACCAATAAAATTGGTTTTCTATCAATCACTCCAGGAAAAACCTAATCATTAAATCATTAATTACATGTAGTGTAACTGGACATGTTTGGTTACATCAATCAGTAAAAATAAACCGAAGGTATAAGAAATTAAAGGCCAATGAAATTGAAGTTAACTGACCACTCTCTCCATTTCCTCTTCATACTCCTCTTGAATCCGGCGATTGAATCTCTTCCAAGCTTCTTCTCTATGACTTCCACCACTTGTACTGCCTGAGCCCCTCCATGATGAATATGCCTGCGACCTCAGCTGTTGGTGTAGAAAAAGACCATACAAATAAGCAGAGCTATTTAGTAACTTCAATTTCCAATTGAAAGATAAATCTAGGCCAATTAATTTGAATTTTGAGTAAGATTTGGAAAATTATTGATAAAAAGAAATTGCAGATCCAATGTCTTGTATCAACACAACATGCAAAATACTAATCATTATTTGACCATGACTAGCAAAAGAGTGTAAGAGTTGTCTGAACTCTAAACTAATTCCTTCACTCTCTACTGATGATCCATTCAAGCTTTCCAGTTAAGATGATTGACTGCTTCCTACTAAACCATTAACCAACAAGTTGAAGGCAAAGATGCAAATGACTTTGTAATTGCAGTAAAATTCCAAGTATGCCCATCTAATTCATTTTAAATATCTGATAACTAGCAAATAATGTTTGTCTTTTCCACTGAATAAAAATAGCAAACCGATTTTCCCATTTGGCATCTTGATTTCTGAGAGATTCTCTGCATATCTAAGAGTCTCAAAACAATTTCTAAAAAAATCTTGCATTCTTCATACAACCAATAGAGGCACAAAAGATACAACTCAGATGTATTAGTAGGTGTTGAGTCTATGAACAACCAACAATCATACCTCTCAAATCTAGGCTACAGTTCTGGTATGTAGTTAAATTTTGGAAAACATTTGAGAATAAATGTAAAATCCATCATAACAACATGAATTTAATCAAAAAATCATAGAAAATAATTTATTGCAGTTCAGCTTAGGCTAGTGATCTCATAACTATTCATGTAGTTCAAGGAACTTCTAGAAACACTAACTTCTTATGAACTACATGAAAATTTACCAAGTTTTCTGACAGTAAATTGCTGCAAAATTGCAACATATCAAAAGAACACAATAAAAAGAGATCATACAGTACTGTCCAATTCTTGCAAATGCTATGCCTAATTAGGGAAAAGACATCCCTTTCTTAAACAACAAGAATAGCACAGGAAAGAAGACCAACAATGAATTTACCTGGTTGTAAACCCAATCAACAGTCTTGCGTAACTGACCTACCTGAAAGATGGCACTGTAGATAAGAGAGAGTATACTTTGATACAATGAGAGAGTGTGACATTTTATTGGTAAAAAGGAATATTTTCAAGGCAAAAAAAGATCCATCCACACGAGAAAAAGATATAAGTGATTTGTCCACAGATTGTGAATACAACAACAACAACATTATCATTTAATATAAAAAATGATTGTCCTGCAACGGTCAAACAAAGACCATTGTTCCTCCTATGACTTGATGCCCTGGTACAATAAACCGACTAATAAATTGGAGGAGGAAGAAGAATTGCAAAATATTTATCCGTGCCTGTGTGACTCAAACAACCACAAGCATTAAAACCTAGACTCTCTGTATTATCCCTTAGTTGTTAAAATCTACCTTTTTCTACAATTGCAATTTCGCCGCATGTTATGTACATTTAACAAAGTTCCAAGATCACTTTGATTTCAGAGAACTTCTCACGTATTGGTTAGGCTAGGTGTGCCGTCTATGTCCAAATCCAATACCTACAAACTTTGCTTCGAATCCTAAATGCATCAAGGTTCGCCTATCCCCAAAAGGCTTGAAAAAAATTTCCCAACTTTGACAACTTCTAAGCAATAACATGGTTATTATCATTTCCCCAAAAAAATTCTAACCTTTTTAGCTGGAACAAAAACCCTAGCATTCAAATAAACCATACTATGAAACCCAATCGCCAACGCGAACCGACCGACTCCAAAGGGGGCAAGAAAGTACCGCGATGGTGGTGGCAGTGGCGCCGATCAAGCCGAAGAGGAGGATGGCCCATGGCGTGGAATCCCGCTCCCTCTTCCGCCACGGATTCTGATCTGAGCTCCTATTCTCATCTTGTGGCGCCATCGTCCGCCGATTTAGCTTCAGTTCCGGAGGTCTATACACCAAGGAGAAGAGCAGCGCATCCTCTTTTTCTACAAAGGGTTAGGTCACAGAGTGATTCCTCCTTCCCTGTCAATGGATTTCAAGGATTCTTCGAAATCGGGAAGGCAAGGAGGAAATTCCCGAGAACAAATCGGATTTGCTGCAGAAAAAACTTCGACCATTGAAGAATTTCAGTCTCTTTTATATTTCTTCCATTGACCGCCTGTATCATTGATATTTCGAAACAAACCTCCATTCTGCATTTTATTTCCGAAAAACACCTTTGGTGAAATAACAGTATTTTTCTTCCATCTTTATTTAGTTTACTCTAATTCTTTCACTTTTACTATAAAATAAATTGTACATCATATAAATATATATGATGATCATGATAACGTACAATTGGAGAAAATTACAGAAACAAAATAACAGTTTAAATTTTCAGGTGCATTTTAATAATTTATCTTGAATTGTTCTTGCAAACAATTTAAATTTTTGGGAGAATTACCAAACATTCTTAAAATTTTCTGAAATTTTTTGTCAATGGGTTACATTTTCAAAATTTTTGTCAGCCCCCAAAAACTTTTGAAATTGAAAATCACCGCTGGAACAATTAATTTTTTAAATGAAAGTGTGAGTTTATCACTATTTATAAGTATTTTACCTTATATAAATATTTGTATATAAGGTAAAGTATTTATATATAAAATATAGTATTTATAAATAATAATAAACTGACACATTCATTTAGAAAGTTAAACTACTTTAGAGTTGATTTTGAATTTTAGAAATTTTCAAAAGCCAATAAAGAATTTGAAAAGCATGAGAGGCTGATCAAAATTTTCAAAAAGTTTCAAAGATTTTCTAATAATTTTCTCTAAATCTTTTTGGAAGCATTCTCACAATGCAACAGATTTTTAATATATTTAAGAAAGAAAAAGAAAATGAGATAACACATAATATTCATGGGTTTCCCTCAAAAAACAAAATCTAAAACATTTTTTTTTTGTAAAGATGCCCAATTCATGATGTTATGTATAAATAACTTCACATTTAGTTTGCTTCCACCACTAGCATCATCTTTTCAAACACATCAATGCAGTCTTGAGATCTCCCTGAATTCTAGTACTCCTTGGCAGAAGAATTCGAATGTTTCATGACCAAGAAAGAGAATTCTTGCTAGCCTCTGAACAAAAACTACAGAAAATACCTCAAAACTAGCCTTTGTTTAAGCCAGAAAATACCTCGAGGAGCATGCTACTTAAGAAACAACAACACACACTTCTGCTTATGTACATGTCCCAACAAAGACCAACTTTAGGAAAAGTTTTTGCAAGCTGAGGATACAGAATGAAACAATTTGAGAACAAGTCGGTCGACATCTCCAGCACCGCTTTTGGAATTTCCAACTCCTGCCACCAAATACAACACATTTTGTGCAGTTGTCGGCAACCTCTACCACTCACATATATTAATATAACCAACAAACCTTCACAATCCAGTCAACATACCCACATGGTGATTGATAACTTTCGACTACTTTGCTCTTTTACAACACAGAACAATTTCAAGCTTTGAAAGGCCAACCAATACTGAAAAGCATTAAAGAACTTGAGATGATTTGCAAGTCATCAACTTTGATCCTCATGGTGATCAGTCTCATCAAAAATATCCTCCTGCATGTAACAAAAACAACCCTTGCATGATCATATGCAAAGTATGAACACTATATGAATAGAACCGGTTCAAAAAATTGTATGTGATGTGAAGGCATATTTTTGGATTACCTGCAAGAGCTCTTCAATTACATCCTCCATGGTTATTATCCCAATAGCTTCTTCATCCTCGTTTAGCTTTGGCAGTGGGTTATCATCAATTTGTAGAATTTCAGCTGTATCTTTTGACCATTTTTTGCTTCTAGGAGTGCGCCTGTTTGACCTCTCAGGATTAGAAGGATAGCTTTTCCACCTTTGAAGAGGTGCATTAACCTTCACACTTCGGCCAACAGACCTATCCCCATCAATCTCTAACTTTAAGTCTTCTTTGTTATTTTTCCAGAGAAGAAATAGAAAAAAGAAAAGAGTATGTGTCAGCATAGAAATAGCCATAAATCCATAAGCTGGAAATCGGCCAACAATAACGGTCTATGGCTTTTAAAAAAAGTTCTACCTTGCACGTTGTTTACCACTTGTTCCTTTGGGATGTTCTTTTTTACAACAACTGTCATGTGGATATGACCTTTCTGGAACTCATTCAGGATATCACATAAAGACATATCTTCTGAAACCCTGAGAAGCAATAGAACACTCAAAAGATGGCAACTTAAGCTGATTTGTTACTTATTAATATACAGAAAACAATGTATAAGTTCATTTCTCTATTCCACAACTTCTGGTGGACACCGGCTTGGAAAAAGAATCACAGAAACTGGAAAAAAAAAAAACAAGAAAAAGCTATGTCAAAGGATTTGGCTCAAGGCCAGCCTCAAGCTACGCAAGCCCACCCTTTGCAGATCTAGTTGGAGACTTTGAAAAGAGAGTTACCATATCAGAAAATGAAGCACATTGAATTGAATAATTAAAAGTACAGTATAATGAAGAAAATGCATTGGTGATAATTATTATACCGTGGAATCTTGCGCGTTGTGACATTCTTAACAAGAACCTCATCAGAAGGATGTATAGATAATAAATTCTTCACCTACAATTCATGGAACAATATTATGTCAGAAGTATAACTACATTTTCTAAAAAACGGTTGCATAGCATGGGTTCTATGTAATGGATAAAGAAACAACGACATAAGCATGAAAAACAGAAAGATAACAATTGCAAGAGCCAAAATAGGTTTCTTTGTAAAGCATAACAATAATTAAGAAAATCTTGTAAAAAATTAGTATTGAAGAGCCAAAAGGCAAATGCTGTCTATGTATCTCGTATTCGAATTGCTGAAGCCAATTATGGATGCTTATATGACCAAAACAGAGTTAGTTATGGCCAAAATTTGTTTATACTCTGGTATAAATAGGTTTAGTAGCACCAACCCAAATACCTCAAAGAATATTCTCGAGATCAGAAGGACCATAGGGCTGGATCAGGCCCATAAGCTATCACCTAATTATAATTTGGACCAGTCATGTACTTGGTTCCTTGATAAAACAAATAGACGCCCAACCTACAAGATTTTTGAAAACCAGTGATTCAGACAGGCTTGAGTTTCATAGATGGAGAAGTTCATCTGGGCCCTTCACCTGGGTCAAAGAAACCAACCAAACTTGGGTCCCTTGACCAGGTTGCAAGACTACCCTCAACTATATATATTAAGTTAACTTTCAATAGCACAGTCTGGACAGTTAATACAAAGTCAATTAGATATCTGTGTGGCATAGGTAAGACATCATACATAGCAGAAAAAACTAACAGAATTTAATTGATATACAATTATACCAGGATGAGTCCAATTATATTTGTTGGGTATTCGTAATAAACAGGCACTTGGCTGTGCCCTTTATCCAAGATCAACTGCATCAGCTCCTTGTCAAATGCACACAGTTGAGTTCACAGAGTAGCTGATAGTCACTTCTGAGTAGGAAAGCTATGACCTGTCAAGTTTTACATTTATATCATTTGCAAAAGTTTCAGATATAGGAGTCATAGCATCTCTGGCTTTTTTCTCTGTAAGTTCAAGTGCTTCAGCAATAATAGTTGTTTCATCATGGGTTAATTACCCACCTTTCCCAGCCTATGTAACAATTGTGTGAGCATGAATATTAAAACTTAGAAAAGATGCAACAGAATCCAAAAAAACCATGGAAATGTTATTCCATTGCTTCAATGTTTGAGACCAAAAGAAAAGCTTTTGGAAGACATGAACCATTTTTTCCTCCCAAAAAAGAACCTCAAAAAGACAACAATCCTCAAACTCAGCCTGAGGGCTTAGAACATCTAAGGGGGAAAAGGTTGATCATTCAATTAAATATAAAAGACCTACCTCATTACCATGCAAATTAACAAGTGTTTTCAACTCAGCTCTCCGAAAAAGGGCCACATGGCCTTCCCCCAGCAGGCAGCCCAATAACTGCAAATTTAAACCAAGGATATGTACTAATGAACATAGATGAATCTGTTGCTTCAAATTATTCCGCATATATAACAAAAGATTGGTACCAATTGACCTTCCTTATTGGATAAGCAACAGGAAAGCAAATCCATACAAGCCCACGAACAAAAGGTGCAACTGCTGCTCCTATTGCTAAACCATACAGTGAACATACTGATTGTGGAATAATCTGTTTGCAAGAGAGGTAAAAGTCAATTAGTTCAGTCAAGAAATTTTGAAAAGCTCTTAGCTGCAGTAATCCTTGAGTGATATTTTCAACAAAAACAAGCTGATTTCACCACTCAGATGCACATGTACCAACCTCACCAAACAGAAGTATCAACGTTACAGAAATCAATATTGCACCCCATGCTGTGACCAAACTATCAAGAAAGATGGGGAGGGCCTGCAACATAAACCATCCTTCAATGCAAAACTCTAAAACCTAAATTGTCATGGGCTACTAATTCACAATATCTACAACAAAAAAGTGTACCTCCATTGCTGCAGCATTACAGATAAGAAGAGTGCACAACAACAAGTGCTGCTTTTTCACTACAGGCAGTATCTTTGCTGCCAAAAGCAATTACAGTGGACAGTCATGCTTCCAGAAGTCATCATGCCAGAGAATAGCAGACAGCATAAATTCTTTTTGCATATAAGTAATCAACCTCAAACATACTTCTTTATAGAAACAGAATGGTTCCCATTTCCTTCACGCAAGAGGCAAACTTACATTGGTGGGGAAGGGAACAAAAAAAAAGACAACTGGTAGAGGTGCTCAATCAGTGATTTAGGTTGGTGGTTAAGGAGGAACTGTTCCTTCATATCTAATAAAACAGGTGTTTTCTTGCCACTCTTCTCTTCCTGGTTTAAGCGTGCATTTTGTGCTTAGAACACTTGAGTTACACGTGAAAGACTACGTAAACAATACAAGAACATGAGTCACTACAAAAGGGAGAAGACTGAATTCTTTTACACAATAAACACAATTAACTCCTACTTTGATTATTTCATTGTCAAATTGACAGAGGCCTGCCACTACATTTTAGTGAATTTTAGTACAGGCAGTGAAATTTGTGTGAGCCGAGTGATCAGGCATTCACAATGCAAGAAACAAGAAGCCATATATGCAAGAATAGCCTCAGAACTAGAACAGCAACAGACAACTTCATTGCTCCATTACAATTCTAAATACATATTCTTTGCCGATTGATTTGTTGATCAAGTTAATTCACGCAGAGATTCTCAAATCTGCTTTTTGATTCTTTCTCCAAAGCATCAGTCATCAGTAAAACCTATTTCAAAAAATCACCCGATCGCATCAATTCCAATCCAAACAACTCCTTCAAAATCCGCAAAAAGAATAACAGAGAACACGATAATCAAAGAACAGTACCAGCCTACTTGCGATCCTGCGGTATGCCGGACTTCGCGAGGACCTCGAGATCAACAAGACTTAGCGACATGAGCCCGAGAGTGAGGCCGGACATGAGCCCGGCGAACAGCACTAGCAGCACGATCACGCCGATGTTCAGGAAGAACTTCCCCTCACAGCAATGGTAGTCCACCGCCATCTCCTCCGCTGGAATCCCACTCTCTGTCTCTCTCCCGTTCGCTTCCCTCCTAAGCTACCGAAATGCAAAAAGCTGGCTCCTTTTCTCTCTCTCTTCGTGCTATTCAAGGGAAACGAGAAGGAGACATATGGAAAGAGCAAGATGCACTGACATGGCATGCTCCAGCGGTGGGTCCCACGAGGGGTTCATCTTCTCCAGCAATATCCGGCGGCGATGCGGCGGGGCTCCGGCGAGATTGGCATTTAGCGACAGGTGTGGGCTATGGGACGGTTTTGCGTTTGACGACTGGACACGTGGTTGGATCTGAATGGAAGAAGAACAGGAAATACGTGTTTCGACCAAAGGAATTGTGACACGTGGAAGAGAATAGAGAATAGAACGGCACGTGGTAGAGGGCGTGGATCCGAGAGAAGGATCGAGATTGTCGGGGCCCACGAATGACTCGTGAAACGGTTGCGCGCAGTTTTGGACGGCTGAGATTCTTTGATCACGTAGTTAGGCCTTGAGAGCAGCGCGGCATTTGCCGTTTAATGGGCTGTTAATGGGCTGGTTCAGACTGACCCAGAAGGATTTCATAAATGGCCCAGAGCGGGACAGCCTAACCACCGAGAGAACAAAGGCCTAGATTTTAAAACTGTAAAAGCAAGTTGTGGCCCTTAAAACAAGGGAAGGGGTTTTCAGTAAAACGGCATAAAATATTTGTATTATTTTTTGTTTATGCTAATTTAAAAGTGATTTACCCTAATTTTCCGAGATTTACATGGTCGATTAACATTCAGATTTTTTTAACACACCAAGGCAGAGCTAAACCATGTTCATCATAGAAAAAAAAAGAATTCTATAAATAGAATGGCCAAGCAGTCGCATTCCAAGAATTAATTACCCAAATTTATTTCTTTTTATCCAATGATTTTTCCATAATTTTTGTTTAAAAATTGAAGAAAACTAACGGTCAGCAATCTCCCGCTTGCCTGGCATGCATCTATTTAGTTGTCACCATTTTTTCTGAAAATAATAAAAAATCTCTTACTTAACAATGTTGATCAAATCTTGCTTTTCTTTTACCATCGTCATCAAATCTTGCTTATACGTAAGTTTAAAAAAATATATATATAAAACTCCGTTTAAATTGGATCTAAACCTCCTGTTTAGCACAAAACATGAGGTTGTATAGGCAATTTTTTAATTGGGCTTTTTACCGATAATCTCTTAAGATTTATTTATTTATAAAAAATGTTCTATAATTTCAGTATTTATCTGCACTCTATTTTTTATAATTTATTACTTATAATCCTTGATTGTTATTTAATTAAAATTTTTTCTAAAAATTTTATTTTTACCCTCTATAATTTTACATCTAGGCTCCTTAAAATTCTTAACTTCTCACCATCAATTTTCTCTCAAATATTTATAAATAAGCCCTCAATTAAATTTTAAATTATAATTTACATATTTATATATTTACAAATAAATTCATTAAATATTTTTATTTATAGATAAATTAAAATTTTAATATTTCTAAAATAAAAATTTACAAAGCCGGTCTTAAATGTTTCAAATTTTTTATAAATAAAAATTTAAATTACAAGATTTAATATTCATACATTTACAAATAGATCTCTCTAATATGTTTATTTATAGATAAGTCCAAATTTTATTATTTTTTAATACAATTTTATAATCTTGAAGATTTTAAAACTTAAAATTTTAAATTATAAGTTTAATATTTATACATTTCCAAATAGACCCCTTGAATATTTTTATTTATAAATAAGGCCAAAAGTTCATCATTTTTTTAAGATAAATTTTATAAAAAAGACCAATGAAGGTTTTAAAATTTACAATTTTAAAAATTAAAATTTTAAATATTTACACATTTACAAATAAACTCCTTGAATATTTTAGATATAAATAAGCCCCAATTTTATTATTTTTAAAATAAAGTTTTACAAAAAAGACATTAAAGGTTTTAAAATTTAAAATTTAAAATTACAAGTTTAATACTTGTACATTTACAAATAAACTTCTTGAATATTTCTATTTATAAATAAGTCCAAATTTTACTATTTTTAAAATAAAATTTTACAAAAAAGACATTAAAAATTTTAAAACTTAAAATTTCAAGTTAAATTTTAATATTTATATATTAATAAAAGGACTCTTTAAATATTTTTATTTATAAATAAGTTCAAATGATCTCATTTTTAAAATAAAAATTTACAAAAAAGATATTAAATATTTTAAAACTTCAAATTTTAAATTACAAGTTTAATATTTATACATTTATAAATAGACTCCTTCAATAGTTTTATTTATAAATAAGTCTAAATTTTATTA